>VZTM01027538.1:87963-104354 GCA_013400555.1 Jacana jacana
ATTAGGAAAAAAATTTTCACAGAAAGGGTGGTCAGTCAGTGGAATCAGCTGCCCATGTAGGTGGTGGAGTCACCCTCCCTGACTGTGTTTAAGAGTAGATTGGATGTGGTGTTGGGGGATATGGTGTAGGGGAGAACTTGTAGAGTAGGGCTGATGGTTGGACTTGATCCCAAGGGTCCCTTCCAACCTGAATGATTCTATGATTCTATGAAGAGAGTGACAACACCTAAACGGTGAGAAGTCAGGCTAAGGAATGACACAGCTGGGTACCTGAGATACAAAACCACACCAGGCAGAAGAGAGAGCTTGTATGAGCAGTCCAAAGAGAATTTAAGAATGAAATACTCGAGACAAATAAGAACAATTGATTTTAACAGCCAGAAAAACATTCCAATTCTCTCAGCTATTACATTAGGTCAGGAGAGAAGTGATGCTCACTCTGCTGAAAGATCCCATTAGTGAATAGCCATAGATTACTCGTCTTGGCTGCCATCAACACTAACAGCTTCAGCATAAGTGATTTTAGAAGGGCAACCAAAATCAAGCTGAGCTGGTGATGCACTTTTTTCCCCAACTGTGTAGGCAAGAACGGGCCAGTGCTGCAAGGGGCCAAATGCTGGCTTTCATCCAGCACAGTGGAGGAACAGGTGCATAATCACTTAGAAACGAGTGAAAAATCGTAACTCCTCTCCTCTCCTTCCTGGAGAGCTGCTTCAACACATTTCCGTACCCCTGACCTCCAAGGTGCTGGCAAGAACTTCAATTTTCACTTAGAAACAAACAAACCAAAATGTTCAGAATTCCATCCAGCACAGAAGAGCCAGCAAGAGACCTCGAGACATTTTGGAAGAGTCAGTAGAGTTTCCCACTTCATTCCTTGCAGCTTTTCCCAACTGCATTGCAGTGCCCCTCAGCAGCACTGGCCACAACGTGCATTAGGCCAGGAGCGATGCGAAACAGAAAGCATAGAATAGTTCAGCTGAAATTCAGCATTGGCGGCTTCAGAGCAAAATACACTTCCAAACACACACCTGAACTCATGTCAATGGAGCACTTTGCTGTTCAAGGTACACACTCCTACTAATGAATAGTTTCCACCAGTCTTGCAGCTGACGACCAGCTTCAGCTCCAGGCAACACACCTCCTCTGGACACCCACCTCCCCAGGTTACCATACAGCTTGCTTGTGCCTTGCTCTCCACTGCTGTCAACTTACCTTCTGAAGGATTTTCCACACTTTCTCATAAAAGCCAATGGGAACTCTGTTAATAGCCCCATCAAGCCTCCTTCTGCGCAGCCACTGCCCTTTTCGGTCACCCCAGCTCATGTCTCCACTGGAGCCAGCAGGAGAAGTACTGGTGGGAGATGATGGGGTACTGCTCCTCTGTAAGATACATTAAAGCCTTTGTTAGTTGCTTTCTACCACCCCAAGTGCTACTCCTGGTAAATACATCGTTCTGTTACAATGCTACCTCAGAACCAGGATAAAAACACAGGCCATGATGTCTTACAAGATGATGGCACAGGACTGGTCCCTTTCTCTCCCCTTCAAGACAAGCTTCAGTTCTCTGGTGCTTCTGTCATTTCTCAACAAAACAGGCAAGCAGTTCACAGAATTGTCAGAGTTGGAAGGGACCTCTAGGTATAATCCAGTAAGCGTCACTGGGTGGTTCAACACAAGGCCTGGCTATTTTAACAAGCATGAGTTGGCTGCCAGTGCTGTGTCACTGGCGTGCAACATGGTGGGATCTGCAGGTGGGATCCGAAGACTCAGACTTCGGGCTCAGTGTTGTAAGAGAACCAAAGGGCCCATGACTCCAGCAAGAGGGGTCCTCCATGCAAAAAGCCCCATTAAAATAAGTAGATTAAAAATTTATTTCATGTGGTCATGTAACCATCACACCCGCCTCTCTGTAACTGTCAGTCTGGTTTCCTTTATTGTCACTATTGCTCTCTTACTTTACCAAACTTGGGAGACTAAATCAAGCAGCAAAACATCTTCAAAGCTGTGGCACTACCACCAAACTCACGTTCCCACTTCCACACATGCAATCCACCTACTCTTTGCACTCCCAGAGAACGTGCTCTGCTGTTTCCTCATTCCTTTTTGTACACCTATTACTCTCAGCCCAGAAATGACTTCACTGACAACCCCATCCCAAATCCCGCCATCTCCGAGTAAGGAACTGCCTGAGCAAAGTACTGGGGAAGGTGGGAAATAAGAAGAAAAGCTGTAAGTTTGTGAAGAAAAAGCAGACTGACTCTACACAGCCAAGCTCTGCAAAAAGATCAGCATCTCCAGACAAAGTCCATATTCTCTTATTGGTGCCAGTGAGGCATAAGTGGTGTTCCCTTGATGGCTGGATGTGTACAGTTCCTTTCCACCCCACCCTGAAACAGACAGAAGTTCCCCCACCCTGTTGAGGAGGGGACGCAGGGGGTCAGCAGGAGGGGTGGGTGCCAAAGCAGAGAACCCCATCCGCACACAGTAATTAATCTGGCTACTCAGCTAGTTCAGAGAAGCAAAGAACTGGCTGAACAATTCTGTGCACTTGCATCAAACACAGAGCTGAAGCCCACCTCTCTGCACCGGTACGCAGGAAGAGAGAGGCAGCAGGGAGCTGGCAGTCCTCGGGCTGGGCCGCAGGGCTAGCGATGCTCTGCTGCTGCGTATTTAGGACAGGTGGGAGGTCTGCCATCCACTGCAAGACTGCAGGGGTGGAGAACCATGAATCACAACCACCAGCCTAAAGTGTACGCTTCAGCTTCAGAGGAACTTAGTGGTTCTAAATGCAAGACTTGGCTTCTATTAAAAGATTACTAATGAGAATGGGCTCCCGAAGAAGATGAACAGAACAAAGAGGTAGGGTTGAGAAACAATTTTTGTGCAGGAGAAGCCACAGGGAGGTGTCTAGTCCTAAGACCCTTGCACACACAGACACACACACAGGGTGAAGAGCAGGGTGCAGAGCTGTAGACGGTGTTTTACCGTGGGAGCGAACATGCTGCTGGACATGGAGTGGCCCTCATGAAAGAACTACAAAACAAAAACAAACACCAACTCATCAGACAGACAGACATGACAGAACAGGACACAAATGAGGTTAAGTAACCTGTCTGTTCAAAGACAAGAAACGTGGAATGAGCTCAGGTACTCAGGGGAAAACTCTGACAGGGCCTGGACTCCTGCAGTGCTGCACATCAGCTGATTTTGGGGCAGCTGCTGCCGATTCCCAGGGTGACCGCAAGGCAGATGCTAAGGTGCCAGAGTCCTCTTTGGTTGTGGTACAGCCACCAGCTGCCCATGCCATCCACTGAGCTCCAAGCTTGGCCAAAACAAACCGCCACAGCTTAAGATGCACACAAAAGCTTCTCTGTGACTTGGGGCTGGGGAAAGCGCCCCAAGCTCCTCCCTTCCATTCTCCACTTGTCATAATGTCAGCAGCTTCTCTTTGCAAGAGAAGGTTATCTTGCTGCAGAAAGTCTGTGGGCTGCCAGCTGGGTGGGCAGCGCTAAACAAACAGCTGGAAGGCAAAATATTTTTGAAATGTGGATGTAGCACCTCAGACTTACAGCATTCTTCCATAACTGTCAACCCCAAGTCATGTCTCCTGATTAAAGTCTTAATGGTTCAGACCCAGGCAAAAGCCACTGCTCAGCACCCGAGCTCTGGTGCAAAGAGATATTGGTGCAAGTATTGAAATGTTGCTTGCAACACAAAATTGATTCCTCTCTGCCAAAATGACATTAAACCAGTGTTTAGTGGATTATTCAGAAAATGCAGTGAGATGTGGCAGGAAGCAGCATAAGTGAAACGATGGAGGGGAAACAAAACAAAACCAGTCAACTCCTCCTCTGTGTCAAATACCAGGGTTCCATCTAATGCAAAAGCAACGCTGGAAGCACCTTTTCAACCTCAACAAAAGTCCAAGTGCTTCAGCCCACCTCTGTATTTAAAACAAAATAATGCTGCCACCTAGTGCCTAGTCCCCCTTCCTTCCTTTAAAAGCCCTGAAATCAACACACCCACTCTGTGAGTGGAACCCTGCCCAAACTGAACTCCAGAAAGCCACTTCAGGGCCAGTGGAAAGCAGCCAGCAGCACCTTCACAGCTACAGCCATACCATGAGGCTCGGCCTTGACTGTGCTCAGGCAGCCTCATGGCTCAAGACAGGGCAAACAGGTCTTGTGAGACAGACACTGCAAGTTTCACAAACACATTTGCTTCCCTGCCTTATTGTGTCCCAGGAAGGATCATTAACTGATCCTTACTGTTGCCATCAAATGCTCCATGTCAAGACCATGCAGAAATGCTGCTCCTTTCTGAAGTCCTATAGAACAAATCTCATTCGTACAGTCAAAAGAAGACATCATATAATTCCTCAGAAACTTAGAGAAATGGCCTCAGATTAAATGAATCAGGCTTGATAAGCTCTCAGAAATTCTTTCTAAAATATGCTTCTAATACAGAATCACAGCACAGGTTGGGACAGAAGGGACCTTTACAGATCATCCAGTCCAACCTCCCTGCTGTGGGCAGGGACATCTTTCACTAAAGCAGGTTGTTCAAAGACCCATCCAGCCTGGCCTTGAACACTTCCAGGGATGGGGCATCCACAGCTTCCCTGAGCAACCTGTTCCAGCGTCTCACCACCCTCATTGTAAAATATTTCTTATGTCTAATGAAAACCTACCCTCTTTCACTTTAAATCCATTGCCCCTTCTCTTGTCATAACAAATCTTGGCATAAAGTCTCTCTTCACCTTTCTTACAAGCCCTCTTTGTATACTGCAAGACCAGTCAGGTCTCCCTGGAGCCATCTCTTCTCCAGGCTGAACGACCCAGACTGAGCGATATGAAGCTATTCATTCCTATAAAAGTATTTCACTTGATCACTACCTTCTTATTCATCTACAGCAGAAGAAAATTACTAAGAGAAACATTAAAAAAAGAGAAATCAAACCCACTCGTAACAAAACCAACAGTCACATTCATTCAGAATCCTTGGGAGGTATTTTCCATGATCTCTCTCTATATGCTAAAGGACACAGCAGTTGCTGCGGACTTTATACACTGAACGTAAATATATATGTGTATATAATTGCAGTAGTCGTCTTCCATTACTGAAGGAGCCAAACAGGAAGAAAACAAGCCAAGATTTCTTTTCCAAGCCTATTTTTCCAAAAGGCAAGTTAAGTACATTAGCAACTTGTGCAGAGTGTAAAAATGAACGCTGCTTGCATGAAAGCTTCACTTTATACGTCTGACCTTTCCTTAGCTAAAGATGATTAAAGAGCTGCTTTAAAGCTGATGCCATGAATGCATTAGAGTTTGTTCAAGTTCTTTTTTTATTCAGCATGTGAAACGAGAACAAAAAAGGCCGGACGTTTTTGGAGGGCACATCCTTTTATGGCTTCCTATCAATGGCTACGGCTTTACATCTCTGGAAACTTCTTCATTTACCAAGAATCTATTTGGCATTAAAAAATCATCTCCTAAAATTGACACACAAAAATTTAACATAGTACAGTACCAGAACAGCTGCATTTTCTGATGATGAGCATTGATGGAAAAGCCTCACCTGCTTCAACTCACTCTTCAATTTAGTAATACCACTTCTTTCTGTTTTGGTTGCTCCAGAATGCCCCATTTCATGAATAGAAATGGCAGGGCTAGATGAAGAGGAATCTACAGGTCTCACTAAAAGAAGCAAATGGACATTTTTAAAGTTCTGGGGGGTAGAAACCCAGGAAATTTTATCTAGAAGTTCAAGATAAAGGCCCATGCTTTCACAAGTGTACAGTGCTCTTGGTGACAGCATCCTTTCAAATCATGTAATAGTTCAAACCCGATTGTATCAAGTCAGGGGCCTAGATCCATACTGGACAGTGGGATCTGATTTTCTTAAACTCTAAACAATCATAGCTTCAAAAGACATCAGAGCTGCAATGTGCCTGTGAATGCTTAAGAAAGAAGCCAGGAGAAGGCTGAAGTGCTAGTCAGGAACACCTGGGCATCACAGGCACGCTTCTTGAAGGCAGGTCAGATATGCCCTTTTTATGGTCTTCATTCTGGTCACGCAAAATTTCTTCATTACAGAAATTTGCTTTTCTATCAGTGAAAACTCAATACAACCTTACTTCAGTGCAGCACAGCTTCCATCATATGTGTTTTGGTTATTCTACTGCAGACATACACGGGTACTGGCCACCCATGAGTAGTATGTCACCTGTACCTCTATTTTACATGCCACAAGAGTTGATTCCTACTTGTAAGACAATCTAAGTTTGTATTTTCAGTTCTCACTTAACATATACAGGTACCCAAGTGGACAACTTACAGCTTCTTTCCACACCAAACTCTTTTCCACTGAGAATATGGTGTAGGAGATTTTTCATGTCAAAGGGACTTAGGTTCATCAAACTCTCTGAAGCTTCTTCACCTAGTTAAAAGAAAACAAAGACAAACCTACAGTACATTGCTTTATAGGTTGTTTTCCTATGTGAACTGCTGATTGAATCAGGTTCAGTCACATTTCCCTCGGGACTAGCGCTTCCTTTAAAAAATCTCAGTGTAGATTCACATTTCAAGACAAAACAACAGACACTGCATAGAAATAACTCTGCTTGCATTAGAGAACAGTATGCCACACCTTGCACAAAACCTCACTGAAGCTGAGGAGAAAGCAGTTGCCCCTTTGTAGAGCAAGATGGCTTGGAAAGGCATTACAGCCTTCTCCCAGCAGCAGATGACATACAGATCTAAATTACAGAGCCAGAGTTATCCCATAAAGAAGTGCATTCCATGTGGAAAGCTTGGGTTTTATTTGATTAAAGGATCATAATGTAAGTGAGAGAGAGAAAATGCACACACATGCCCATGAGCACACGTGTGTGCTCACGGCATAGGAAGACACGGAAAAGGCAGCCACGAAGCTGAGGGCAGAACACAAGCACAGCTGATGTTTAAGGCTAAAGAATAATGAAGTGGACTCCAGGAAAGAGAAGGTTTGCAATGTGAATAAGGCAGCTTCTGCTATTCAGCTGCAGCTTTGGGAAAACAGGGCTTTCTGTGCACTCTTTACAGAGATACAGAATTATTCCAGAAAATTACCTTTTGTCAACTTCTCCTGAGTTAGAAACCAGCCACTCCCCAGTAGCAGCCACTCAAGTTGGCCAGAGAAGCAGCACTAAAGGTGGGCTCCAACCAACGAGCTACTAGGGAACCAAACTTCACTCCAAAGATGGAGAAAACAAGGGAGGGACCAGAAAAAACACTTCCACAAAAGTTATTCATGGAATCATAGAATGGTTGGAGTTGGAAGGGACCTTAAAGATCATCAAGTTCCAAGCCCCCTGCCACGGGCAGGGACACCTCCCGCTAGAGCAGGTTGCTCAAAGCCCCATCCAGCCTGGCCTTGAACACCTCCATGGATGAGGCAGCCACAGCTTCTCTGGGCAACCTGTTCCAGTGCCTCACCACCCTCACAGGAAACAGTTTCTTTCTAGTATCTAATGTAAATCTCCCCTCTTCTGATTTAAAGCTGTTACACCTTGTCCTGTCACTACATTTCCTGCCAAAGAGTCCCTCTCCAGCTCTCCTGTAGGTTCCCTTCAGATACTGGAAGGCTGCTATAAGGTTTCCCCAGCGCCTTCTCTTCAGGCTGAACAAGCCCAGCTCCCTCAGCTGGTCTTCATAGGAGAGTTGCTCCTTCCCTCTGATCATCTTCGTGGCCCTCTGCTGGACCTGTTCCAAGAGTTCCATGTCCTTTCTATGTTAAGGACCCTGGAGATGGAGACAGTACTCCAGGTGGGGTCTCGAGCACAGAGTAGAGGGGTAGAATAACCTCCCACAAGCTGCTGACCACGTTTCTTTTGATGCAGCCCAGGATGCAGTTGGCTTTCTGGGCTGTCAGTGCACACTGCCGGCTCATGTCAAGCTTCTCATCCACCATAACTCCCAAGTCCTTCTCCTCGTGGCTGCTCTCCAGCCATTCTCCACCCAACCTGTATTTGTGCTTGGGATTGCCACATACCAGGTACAGGACCCTGTACTTGGCTTCGTTGAACTTCATGTGATTTGCACTAGCCCACCTCTCATGCCTGTCCAGGTCCCTCTGGATGGCATCCCTTCCCTCCAACATGTCCACCACACCACTGAGCTTGGTGTCATCAGCAAACTTGCTGAGGGTGCACTCTAGCCCACTATCCTTTAAAGTGTGCTAGGGCATGAGAAATGGTAACAGGAGCTAAGCCACAAAAATATGTCCCAAATCATTCTCCTAAGTGCCAGCAATCGACTATATATTTGCCACATTAACTTGATTACTTTCTTGCCTGCTCCTTCTTAGCCTTCTGACCCCTTTCAATTCCATTGATGTTGAAAATTTTTCAATGATTTTTAAGATCCCTCTTCAGTCTTGGTTCCTTTCTGGTTTCACTTTTCTCTTCCAAAATGAATCGTAAAATATTTTTGCCTTGCATGACTTCTTTGTTACTTAACTCTTGTTTTATTTTATGTACGTTATTTATATGCAACAGCTGGGACTCCTCTAAGGATTTTTTTTACTGATCTCCTGCCAAAACAACACTACTATATAAAATAACTGTAAAAAGTAACAATACCACTGTATCTGACATCTAAACAGCAAATACTTTTCTGAGGGGAGAAGGCTTACACAGAAAAGGAAGATGATCAGAAATTACTTTGAATTAAAACTGTTATAATTATGAATTAAGGTTCAAATACCTAGGGTCCTAAATTTCATTTACTTCAGTGGCATTGGGTCCCGAAACACACACATGTGCAACTTGATGACGTTAACTTTAAACACTTACTGAAAGTCTGGGGACTTAAGTATTTAATATCCACTTCAGTCTGAATAACTGGGGAATGTGGGTGGGGAGTGGGGGGGGGTGGGCAGGAATATTTCATTGAGTCAAAAAGAGAAGTTATTTTCAAAGTCTGCAACTCTGCATGAGAGTGCAGAAGGTAATAAAAAGATTTAACACATGGAAATGAAAGAACAACCACCGAGGTGAAGCAGAAGTAACTCTGTAAGTACCTGTATGATAAAATTGCTCTTACCTGAGCATTTCAGACTCCGAGCCAGCTCAGTGGCCATCACCTGAATTATCAGACCAATGCGAAGCCTGAGCATCTCCATAAAAAGACTGGGCTGCGATCGGACATACATTGCCAAGTACATAATTATTTCCTGTAAGGAAAAATCCATACGGGCGTCCATTTAGAGTGGGTCATCCTGGCTTCCCCCAGTCAGACAGGAAACCCTGGTGCCACACTGAGCACAGCTGGAAGAACCCTTTTTACACAAGCTTCGTACCTGTGTCAGGACTGCAATGCTGATGTCTTGGCCGCTCGCTTCATAAATAAGGTCTGTGAGCTCCTCGGGTGGCAGCGGGCTGCAAGAAGGCCAACCACAGTTAGCAGCGAGTCAGGCACCTTCCATTAACCTCCTGAACAAACACCAGAACCAAGCGACACAGAAACATCTTACTATCTTTGCACCATCGAGGTGCCTACGATTCTGGCTGGGCAGCTGCCTTTCCTTCAGCGGGTGAGGAGCAAGTTTTAGACCAGGATGAGAGCAGCAGAACGGTACCAGCGGGAAGCTGGAGGAGAGGCTGCGTCTGGGACTGAGGCAGAGCTTCAACTTACGCGGTAATGATTTTCTCGCGGGGTTCCGGCGGCAGGCCCACTGTAAGTTGCTTGTGGTGGGACAGAAGATCTGTGCACGCCTATCACAATGCGACAGAAAGCAAGAGACCTTTCTCTGAGTCATGTGGAAGTCATACAGCTTTTCATTCCCCCGAATGAAGCATTTCTTCAGCAATTCTTAAGTGCATTCCCATTGATTACCAGACAGATTCAGCAGAACGCTGATAGCCAGTGGCCAAAGATCACCTGAGGTCAACAGGTCTATGAGTCTGCCCAGGCTGGAAGCCTGCTTCCCTGCTCTGTGAAATCAGCAACGTAATGATTAGGGACTCCAGTGAGGCTGGCAGATCAATAAAGGACTTTATCCTTATCATGATAAACATTTGGTCTTTATTTAAGAGAAACATAGTTTGAATCAATGAAAAACTTGGTGCACTAATGTATCTCTTAATAAAACTCTTAAATAAATATATCTCTTTAGAAAACCCCAACAAACCAAACACAGAACATATCGTAACACATTCCTGAACTAGCCACCCTGTTACACATTCCAAACTTGGTGCTTCCTCCAATGTTTTACTCTTTTTATAGTGACCTCTTTCAAAAGTGGGCGTTCAGCTTACCTGTGTTAGCATCCCAAATCAAAGACCCCACAAAGCAATGTTCATCTGATTTCTAACAGTCCATTTTCCCTCCCTTAGTGCCCAGGGAGGTGGTGGAGTCACCCTCCCTGACTGCGTTTAAGAGCAGATTAGATGTGGTGTTGAGGGATCTGGTGTAGGGGAGAACTTGTAGAGTAGGGCTGATGGTTGGACTTGATGATCCCAGGGGTCTCTTCCAACCTAAATGATTCTATGATTCTATGATTCTAGTGCGGAACAAACCAGGTTGTCTCTACTCTCCTTTTCCCTGGTTTGTTTTCAGTATCTTTGCAATTTAACACACACAGCTTTCTGTGAGCCCGTCCATACTGCTTGTCTGTCATGTTTTGAGGATGGAAAAGGCTGGGCTTAACCAAGTACCATGCAGGGCAATTATCACAAAATGCTTCCTGCAGATATGACTGTCACCTGCACAGTAATTTACAACGTGTCACCCTCAGTCCGTGCCCATATTAGCACAGTTTGCAGGACAGAAGAAAGGTAAAGGTGTCGTAATAAGATTTTAGATCGGAAAAGCAACCCATGTTTACACATGAAGTAAGACCAGAAGGCAGCGAGCACAAGCCCCACTGGTAGTTTTATCTCTGGCAGGAAACTGACCCGGCGTTATTGCTATTTCATACCTCAGCCAGGACTTCCACTCTCTTTTTGAGTATACCGGAAATGTAACGGATCAAGCCCCACTCTTGATTGAGGCCTGCCTTTCTGTAGAGCTCGTTGAGTAGGCAATGAACGGTGACGCCATACTGCCCATCCAGCCTTGTGTCCCAGTCAGCGCCCCTGCCAGAGAAGAGACAAAGGAACTTTCATCGGATGAAACACTATGCTGCTTAAAACACCACACTACTTCACCTTCTTAAACACTACCCGACTTAACCTTATTACATGATGAGCGGCCTGATTTGGACCCAATCGCTCATTTCGGTGACCGACTTAAGAAGTACAAAGGACATGCAGGCCTTCACCAGAGGTCGGTTACACGTAGACAAAACTTCTCAACACCAGGAGCTTCCATATGTGTTAACTTGAGCACTCACTTAAACACGAGCCTGCGAATTCAAAGCAACCACCCAAGGGAATTCCCACTGGGCTTTAAATCCAGCATGTGCACTGCCAGTTTGCTGGAGGAACGCTCCATGTGGTGCTCCTTCAGAGCAGGATCCAGCAATGTCTTCAGTACTGCTGAATCCTGTACCCATTTTTCAGATGCCCTAGAGGGACTCTACAAGATTTTTTTTTTCCCTGCCTCTTTTTTAATCTGTTAACTAACTAAGCTTCCATGCTGCCTATGCCATTACTGAAAAAGCAGAGGAGGTTTCTGCTTCTCTCCTGGCTTTGAAACTCACTGCATTATGGCTCCTTGTTGACAGTGTTTTGAAGCCTCACAGAATGACCTTTCAACGCCTGTTAGAGGGACAGAGTCCAGCAGCAGGTCCAACACAGACTCCCGCAGTGAAACAAGTCCAGAATAGGAAGTTAAGGGCATTACGAGTAGTTAAATAGCAAAGTTGTATCTTTTGAGGATTTCCTTTGCTCTTTAAGAGAGGCTGCTAAACATTTTGCTTGGGAAAACAAGATCAAAGAGGTCCTCACAGGAGGAAGACTAAAATAAACAAAAATACAACCTTTGTAGCAGCAAGAGAGACCATCTGTGCTTAACACATGCTTGTCTTTGCACCCAAAGCTAACTTTCAGGTTCCAGCAGTATTCTCTTGCATGGGAAAAAAAAGCTCAATAAACGTACTCCAAAAGATGATTCTGGTGGCTTGTATTTGCTTTTTGTTCCCATCAAACCTATTTAATGAGCAGCTGTTTACTAACCCAAACAACTCGGGTTAGACCGTCTCCAAGGACACGTGTGTTTTCGCCAGGGATGCATGTCGGCAGGAGAAGCAAAAATATTGACCACTCACTAAAACTGCATTTTGCTTTTAGCTAGAAAATGACAGGATGGAGTTACTCTCTGCCTCCTTTCTGGAGGCAAACCTTTGTGAGCTTAACAGAGAGACACAAATATAGTGAAGTGTGTTGTCATTCATGGAAGGAGTTTTGCGTTTCACTTGTGAGCCTTCAAGCCCGTATGAGCCCGCAATTGTGTGCCAATCAACTCTGAAATTTGCAAAAAGCATGATTTATGTAGTCAAGAAAACCAAAAATATCCCTGTTAAAGCCCATAATATTTAGCCTCTCCCCTCGAGGCACAGCCCTGAAGGGTAGAAAGCTTTTGCACAAGAATAACCAGAGAGCTGTGACCAACTATCAGGATGCTGAAGTTTATACTCGGATAACTCACTTCAGTATATGCAAGATATATAGGACATCTGCTTGATCGTGGAGCGTTGGGCATTCCTTTAGCTGCTCAACAAGCCGCCTGCAATCCAGGTCACCATGAGCATCTTTCGGTAAGTGCAAAGCATTTTCACAGTCCTGATAACAAAGACAGATGAAACATCAAGGAGAGGATCTTGAAAAAAGTAGATCAAATTCAAAGTGTAGGCTCCCATTAAAAAAATACAACAGCCAAGCAACGTAACCCCACGCTTGAAATACAGACACACGACATAGTGCTTGCCAGACTGCTGCAGGCTTGAAAAGGAGACTAACCCCAGGACATGCAACCACCAGAAAGGAACTTTGGTTCAGTCAGTGAGGAAATGGGGGACTTTTAACAAAACAAAAAATTTTGGAAAAGAAGGAAACCAAATTATTTGCACATTTTCCCTGTCATGTGCAGCTACTGAAACGCAGAAGGATCCTACTTTTTTCAGTGAAATAACTTACAGCTTTTTGAGTTCCTTCTTTAACCTGCATATGTGATGATTTGCAAATGCAGATTTTGCCATCATCCATTTTTCCAGCCTTATGAAGCTACCTTGTTAACTAATCAGACAATCCAATCCTGTGGGGAGTTCTTGGATGCCGAGAAGCTTTATTTAATAAGACATCCAGCAATGTATATGGTTCTGAAATACCATTTCCATGGACAGAGCCTGTAGAGCAGAATCCCTCAGGAGGCTGGACATAACATCCTGTAACCACACCGTGGTCACACATGTGACCAAACAAAACAGGTGCCCAGCACAATCCCATCTTCTTGTCTTATAATGGGATTTAGCTGGTGCCTTAAGGACATCTGTCCTTTCACACACTTGCCTCCTGCCCAGACATTACTGCCCAGAGCATTTCTCAGAGAACTTCTCTAAAGGTCACGAAGATCCCATCTTTCCCTCTGTGTGTTCAGTTAGGACTAAAGATGATGACTCAACCTTTGGCCTTTAAAATAATCACCTATTACATTACTATTACATTCTCTTCTGTGGACACTGTTAAAAATTTTCCACTTGATACTGTCTATTTAACCAAAACACCCTCACACAGCCAAAAAATAAATCAATTCCAAAACAAGGGAGTAGCTACTCGGTGCTTCAGGCGGAATGGCTTGTCAGAAGCAAAATGAGAACTAGCACAGGGTTTGGCTCGGTAACACAGGAAAGGCCGCTGTATTGGTTCCGAAAAATACAAACAGCATAAAAATTCCCACAACTTACCTTTGTCTCAAAGAAATGGGGATTATCAACCAGGTTCAGAGACTTCCGGTGTGTGTTCAGAACTTTAGTGGGCAGAGACATAGGCACAGCTGGAAAGCAAAGCCAACAGGAAAGAAACCAGAAGTCCATTTCAGTAACATGAAAACTGAAAAACACCTACATGAAGCAAGTCTACTAGGTGAAAACAACAGAAAGAGAAGTCAAAATACAGAGGAAACACTTCTGAGATGCTTTCCATGGAGCTCGGAGGTAAACGCACATTCTGAGCCTTATCTCCCTACAGGCTTGCTCCAAGAGTTTCTGAGATCAGTAGGTGAAAGGCTCAGGTGCTACATGCTCAGCTGGTACATCTGATGGCAGCCCATGTCTCAGAAATCCTACAGCCCAATGACTTGACCCTGCTGAGCGTTTTAAACATTTTAACAGGAAGTATGTAGAGAAAATGGTCTAACTGGTAAGATATCATAATGAAAGTGACAATGCTAAATGGAGGCTAATACTCTGTTAACTTCATATGTTGAATTTAATAGAGAGATGATCCAGCACATGAAAAATAGGAGAAAAAAATTAACAAAAAACCCTGGAAGTTATTAATATGTTCTGCAGTTGAGGGAAGTCCTTTAACCAAGGCACTGAATACTACATACTTACATATAAGCCACTTCCTATATTGAAATCTACTTACAAATTCAGTCAAAGCATTGTATTGGTGTAAACACCCTAATCAGTCCAGTAGAAATATAGCGTAATTATGAATACTGTCCTCCCTCTCTACTCCCTTTGTTCTCACAAATTTGGAAAATACAAATGCCTACCTACGTTTTTCTGGCATCAGAACATTCCATTTCACTGCAACTTTAATAAAGTAAGAAAGTATGTTTTTTCTACCTTTGTTTATACAACACAAAAAAAGGAATTCACTGACTTGGGTTCTAAAATTCTATCCAACTGAGAAGCTGCACCAGTTTCTATGACCCTAACTTTCATTACATTTCATAGATAATCTGACATTTCATATCAGATTATCTATGTATACACCAAGATATGGGATACAGCGGGAACACCACAGGAACAACTTTGGACTGATTCTTATTTCTTCGTAATTACAACGTGCTTGTGCCTCTAGTTCTTTTTAAATTACAGAACTTTGAAATACTTGAACTTACCCCTTTTACCTGGTTTTCTATTATTATCACTAAATAAATAATAGGGGGAAATACCTGGAACCTCCAATCCCTTTGTCTTGGCCATTATTGACAGTATCTCTTTTGTGGAATGGCTTGCACTGAACACAGGTGGTTGATGAGCAGTCTTTGATGTAGGAGGCAGGTACGACTTCAGCGCTGTACTCTGGAGGACATCATTTATATACTGATCCAGCTCATCCTGGCTTTCTAGTGTGACATACATACAATAAAACCATAATTTATCAGTTCTTTATTTTTCATACATACCACTCTATTCTTGTGTATACAGAAGGGCACACAAATATGCAAAAATATCATAAGCAGGAGATTTCTAAACTGAAGAAATTAGAAAGAAAAAAAGTCATCCGTTTTCGACACTCTGGAAACAGTTACATTATGAAGCTTTCTTTCCCTTCAAAAGGAAGCAAAAGGGGTTTTATCCTGCTGGTAGCCTTCAGATCAGCTCTTCCACACCAACTCTTGCCTATGACTCCTCTCAGTCTCTTCAGTCCCCTAGCCTCTTCTGCACCCCATGACCCCCTCTCTGCTGACTCTCCAGACTCAGTTTTACTGCAGCAGTTACTGGTCAACACCATACTATGAACGTGGGAAAAATATTCACAAACTCCTTCTCCAAACTAAGCCATGCACGTACTGTTCACAGACCGATGCGTGAGAAACCAGAATGACTATCGACTGCACACAAAACAGATTCTTCATCGTGGGTAAACCAGGGCTCTGATGGTAGAAGTCGACAGACAAAAAAAGAATTGAAGTGAGGAAGCACTACCTTTTTCACAGAAGTCTGCTGGATAGCCTCCATATTCACTGTCAGGACTATTTCGGCCTTCATTAGGGTCATCAAACAGTTTTACATCACAGTCTGGATCCAGGAAGCTCAGATGTGTATGGAAAGAGGTGGTAAGAAATTCTGATAGCTTGCCTATCTTCACTCTGCAAACAGGAACACACGTCAAAGAGCATCAATATCCACCATGTTGATACTGATTAATGCTCACTGAGCTTTAAACAACTCCAAAATTTATGAGACCTACTGCCAAATCTACCTTTGGTAACCACAAAGCAGCAGATAACTGATACTGAGAAAAACAAATGCAGATTTAGTTGCAGATCCACCGGGGTGCTTACTCCTCTAGCTACTAATTGAACTTTAATGTATTATGGCAACACCATAAATCTAACTCAGAGCCTAATTAAGCAGGGTGTTGTATGCTTATATGAAGGGAGACTCTGAACAAAGACCTAAACTCCAAGGATAACACATGAGAAACAGGGGCTGAGAAGTTCCCATGACCA
>VZTM01027540.1:817-27386 GCA_013400555.1 Jacana jacana
AGCCATGTTTGTTAAAAGACTGGAGAGGTGCACATCCAATAGGCAACACAATATCTTACTGAAAGGAAGACTGATCTGAAAGTCTCCGTAGGATGCATTTTTAAAACTCTGTTAATTCACAGTCCTTTCAGGTAACTCAAACTTGTCTGTCAGATGTTGGAATGCCATTTCCAGGAGGATGCAAGAAAAAAGGCCATTACTTGCATTTGAAATAATTTGGGAAAATTTGTCAAAACTTTTCTTATTTTGAAGAAAGCTAGTCCTCCATCACATTTAAAATGACAAACAAGTAACTATTTGAGTAGTTGATGCAATCAGGGCATAATTTTAATGGGTTTATTTGCTCATTAAATTGGTGAAAATAAGGAATTTGAAACTTCCACTATAAGTACTGATTTCTTCATTATCTTTAGCGACCATCATCTTTTATTCATGATGTTACTATAAATCCCCTTACTCTGCTTCATTCATGGCACCAAGATATACCAAAACGTTGACAAGAAGGTGAAGAAACAATATAAACCCAATTTTCTGGTAAAACAATATTATTTTAGGAATAATGGATCATAATCTTTTAATGTTTCATATACTAAAAGCTACTGATATAATCAGTGAATAAATATATTGTACCTAGAGGAAACAGCTCATTATCTGAAAATGCATCCATTAATTTTATTTCCTTGCGTACTGTGCCTAACAAATTGTGTCTGAATATTTTTAATTGTGCAGCACCTTACATGTAAGCACTTTGGAATTGCCGCTTAGTATGAAGTATATCTTATTAAGTGCATTTATCCCTTTGCCATGCTTTTGTGATACAATAATGCAATAATATCTGTGGTTCTATAGCTTTTGACTGATAATCATATGTGAGATGGTAACTCACAAGATAGCATATTACTTCCACAGGACAGTGGCACTTAAAAATTATATGATTTATAAGAACAAATTCATTTGTATTCACTTTAATGCTGCCTATCAAAATTCTGAGTATTTTGATGTCCTATTTATTTTATGCTAAACTACTATAATAGTCAAGTGTCCTCTCAAACTGCTAAACTGCTTCACACATCAACAGATTTGTTATTCTATTTTAGAACATAATTTAGAAAAGAAAAGCAGAAAATATTTTTTTTTTCCTAGAAACACTGGTAAACAGAAGATGTAAGTTTTCATTGATTGTAATCATCAGACTTCTTTAAAAGCATGGGCAAGGAGAGAAAGAGCGTGGCCAATGTACAAGATGGGTGGTTGGGTAAAGAATCATTCACCAAAAGCATCAACAATTTCCCCTGTGTTGGGAAAGGTCCTTCAAATGGCAATATCCAGACACACTGCTTACAAACATATGAATAGCTACACTGTGAAAGATGACAGTTCTTTCTAGTGCAAAATACTTCTGCTGACAGCAGTTGAAAGCATTTATGTAAGGCAAGAATAGTGCCCTGTATACATACACCTTCTCAGAATATTTTCCTCTGTGCTAAAGAGCCAATTCAGTTCCTCAGAACATTTTTGTGTTAAGGAATAAATAACTGAAACCATAAATAAACCAATTCAATTATATCCAGAATTTTAATCCTATTTTTTACTTATTCTTCCTCCTACCACCTTAAAAATAAATGCAAGAAAATCAGTAGAAATTCTACAAGTAAATTCACCACCATTCTGAACTCTCTCTTATAATTCACCAGAGGTCTTAATCTTTTTATGCTCTTCATCTGTTACATTCAGAATCTTGTTTAAGAGCGAAGAGGAAGCCAAGAATTTAGTGACAGCATAATTGGAATCTTAAGAGTCTAATCAATATTAATCCAGATGTAATTGATATACAATAAGTAAAAAATAACAATGCAGTTAAAATTGTCATCTCTTGACTTCACAACTGATCTATGCCTTAAATCTGTATGCCTTTCATAGTCTTTTAATTACAGACCACAGTGCAATGCATGAGAATCATTGTATCACTGACAGGTCTCCCTAAAGAACACACAGAATAGAGATGGGAGCATCATCATTTGGTATTTGTAAATTGTGGTAGTTAAAAAGTTTTTTCACTCAAGATAACAGTACATCTTCCCTCCCTTAGATGTTGAGCGGCATCTCTCACACATCCGTAAAGGACCATTACCTCCGGGTCTTTCCTGGAAAAGAGTTCCAGCATTAGAAGAGGAAGGTAAAGTAGGCATAGCCAGTTTGCTCTGAAGTTTGAACCTGATTTACCATAGTGAGTTTGAACCTGATTTTGGAGATTCAGCAAAACTTTCATATGCAATTGCAGATTTGGAATTAATGATTTGGAAGAAAAGACAAATAGAAAATTTGTTGTATTTAAAAGCACAAAGGCTGAACATGGCAGTTAACTTCCTCTACACTCAAAGCACAATTTTGAACACCTAGTAAGATATTCCATTCGTAATTTTTTTTTGTTACAATAATTTTGCAGCTCCTCTCAACTAATGCTAATTATTTGATTCTACTCTCTGCTGCTCCCACCTGGTGGTGATTACTGAATTACTTAACCATTTCATACACTATTCTTCAGATTGCCTTTGCAGCAGTGAAGTAGCTGAAAATCCCATAAACATTCTAGGCTTCAAGTCCAGAGGAACTGTTTCTCTTTTCAGAAGAATTGTCTCTGCCCTAAAACCATGACAAAAATGGACCTTCATTCTCACAGGTTACTAACCTGTAATCCTTGCTAGGATATCCTTGCTACCAAGGTTACCATGATATATGGCATGAGACTGAGCTAAATGCAGTTGATAGGAAATGCATAAAGCTACACTGGCTTAGCCAATGTACCCTATGCTTGCATGCCAACTGGAAGACACCCTTCCTAAAAAAAGTTGTGATTTGGGATGTACTGGAAATATTTATATGCACATCTAGCCACAGTTGAGATCACAACGTCTATAATCCATGAATAAGCATGGACCCATGGACTGAAGGAGAAAAAAAGAACCTCGACTTAAAACCATAAGAGAACATTTAACACAGAATGATCATCTACTTGTTTCTAGACATGTTAGGTAGTACAGTACCAGAGAACTAATATGTAATATGCCAGTGAGTTCTGCAACTGAAATCAAAAATAGTCATCAGGAAGCACTATAAATTGAAGCTGGAATTCTTGAGGTGCAAGTCTGCATTTGGACAAAGGAAGAGTGGGGCACTGCTAAGTGTGTCCTAGACAGATTCTATTCAACAAACCTTGCTATAGCAGCACAGAAATTTAAAGTGCTGCCATAAAAGTCCTGTACAACCAGTTCTCCCGGACAGAAAACACATCCAAAAAAACTGGCAAAATTTTTTACATGATCAGCCATGGAAAACCACCCAAGTGGTTTTAGAATCTGCAAATGCTACCAGACGCCCTTCAGCCTATCCACTGAGCCTAGGAAGGGACCTCTTGCAACAGTCGTTACAGTAATGATAATTAAATATGCCCCACACGTTAAATATGGTCAATTTTAAAATCTTACACCATCATACTTAAACAAGATAATCTTAAGATTCCATCAAATTTGTTTAGCTTGGCCAGTTTGTACCTCAAACTGATTTTTTTTTTTTTTAAACTTAATTTTTAGCAATTAAATTCTTGGTTCTTCATTATAAAAAAATAATATAAAATATATGTTTTGAAGCTCAGTGGTTTCAACATCTATATATCTGGTAATCATATCAGCATGAGAGATGTTGGACTGTTTAATATTTTATTTCAAAGTTAGACATTCTTTAATCTGAAGGACAATAGCATGACTTATAATTTTACTTCTACCTTCCTCTGGTTTTTCTTTTACCCTTAAAAAATAGAGAAGTTCAATAGAACGACATAACAGATTTCTTTTAAAAATCAATAATAACAATAAAAAACTTACAACTAGTTTTCTAAGAGTTGTATAATCTTTGACATTTATTATTTTTGAAAAACTGAATCCCAGAAATCTCTTCCAAAACCCAATAAAATCTTATATTTTCTGTGATACAGAGCTTTACAGCAAAATGTATATTACAAAACATGCATTGTATATTGTACGTCAGAAAGGACTTTTTTAAAGCTGTTCAGAGTAATGCCTTCAGAGCTTTCTAACTCAGATCGGGTAATGTACCTTCAAAAGCTTAACATACTCAGAAAATAAGATTACAACTTAAGTCTCTGCACAGAACAGATTGTTAATATACAGTTCATTACTGGGAGCACATTTTACACACATTTCTTTTCATGGTACTAAAGTGGTAATTTTTTTTTCTCTTCTCTAATTAACAGATTTACCATTCAGAAATAATAAAAGAAATATAAGGTAATATTATTTTACTGCTCCATTTAGACAGTATTTGCTAATATAATTCTCGTGATAAATATGAACCTGTGCATTTATCAAATCCCTAAGAAGATTATCTAAATCAACTCCCATGTAATTACCATTCACCATCTGTTCCACCAGGGCCTCAGCTGATCTGCTGGCATCTTGCAGTTTTCTGTACTTCTCAGGCTTTTCTCGCTGGATGGCCTGCAGCATGACAGGAAAGGTGAGTATTTCAACAGAGGGATTTTGAAGAAGAAAGTAATTAATCTCAGGGATGTCTTCTGATTTCTCGAGACCATTTAACCTGTCATACTGCCCTGCCAGCTTCCCAATTTGCAGCAAAAGGAGCAAGTACCAGATATCATTGAGGAGTCAATCATAAAGTCAAACACATAAACCAAGAATCAGAATACAACAGAATTGACAAATGATACATGTCAGTGTTTTACTGACAATTAAAAGACATACAAATTAAGAGCTTTTCAAAGCCAAATAGTTCAGAATAAAAATTTCTATGTTCAACATAAATTCCCTGTGGAGGAATAGATTTGCTCATTTCTCATGCAGCTCCTTTTAGTAACAGCAATAATTGAGCACACTAACCAAATCACAGGGTTTCATAACACACTACAGTATTGAATCCGCATACCATTTGATTGCTTACTTGACTCTTTTGATGGCAAAAAAACCCACCGTAAAATGCATATTAAAGTAGATATCTGACACACACATGAGACATACAGCAGAAATCCATATATGAGTGACTGAGGATGCATTTAGTAGAATATTCTTATACAATTACATTTTAAAATGTTAGATCACTATGCTTAGGAGGAAGTAATATTATAGACTCATAGAATGGTGCAGGCCAGAAGGGACCTCTGGGGTCAGCTAGTCTGACCTCCCCACAGTCAGCAGGGACACCCCCAACTAGACCAGGTTGCCCAAGGCCTCATTGAGCCTCCCCTTGAATATCTCCAGGGAAAGGACCTCAACCACCTCCCCGGGCAACCTGTTCCAGTGGGCCACCACCCTCAGAGGAAAGAACCTATTCCTAATAGCCAATCTAAAGCTGCTCTTCTCCACCTTGAAGCCATTGTCCCTCATCCTGTCACTGTGGGCCTTTGTAAATAGACCCTCCCCAGCCTTCCTTAGGTCCCCTTCAGGTACTGGAAGGCTGCACTTAGGTCTCCCTGGAGCCTCCTCTTCTCCAGACTGAACAACCCCAGCTCCCTCAGTCTGTCCCTGTAGCAACGGTGCTCCAACCCCCTGATCATTTTTGTGGCCCTCCTCTGGACCTGCTCCATCAGGTCCATGTCCTTCCTATACCGAGGGCTCCAGACTTGTACACAGTATTCCAAGTGAGTATAAATATATGCATATATATCATATATAAACACCTTTGAAGAAACTCTTGAAATAACTTTTAAAGTGCAATGCTTAAAACATCTTCAGTTTAAGAAGCAGCAGCTCCCTGGAAAATTTTCTTAGGTGAGGAGGCACCCAGAACTCAGAAAGAGAGTTTTCAGTTTAATTCATGCATTTCCACTGCCTACTCTAAACTGCCATTCATTTGTGTATATAAAAATGACTAAAAAGCATCCTTTGTAACAATATGCTAAAGCTTCTATCAAACAATTATAACAATACAATTTTGTATAAATAAAAAATATAAAGGCAGGATATATACAGAAGAATTAAGGATGGAAACACTTTGCATTTTATAAACATTTCTTTAATATACACCTAAATTATCATTGCAAGATTATGAATTAATATGAGTTAAGGATGACTGCATTAATTATTTATAGTTTATGTAGGTTAATAAAATCTTCTAACATTCCACTGCACAATTTAATTATTTGCCATTTTTTTAATTAAAAAAAATAATCTATTAATTACATTCAGAGTTCTAAAATTTCTTTTAGATTCTTGATTAATACTACTCTGTCTATAATGCCAGGTATAACTGGCATGAGATTAGATACAGAGAACTCAAAGGAATCATAAAAACACTAAAATATACTGGAAATAATTTTACTCCGTCTGTAATGCCAGATGTGTAATTACCATGAGTGCAACTGCAATAAGCACAAATGAATCATAAACCCCCCCTGAAATATATTAAAAATTGGCTTTTTGAATTATAAAAGCGATATGACATTGAAGTCTGTTTCACTGAACCCTTCAGTGTCCAGAAAAAACTAGATAAAGATCAACTTCTGAAGTTTCCAGTTCTTGATAGAAAATATAAACACTATATCCAAAGTGGTATATATCAAACGTTCTGTCAACTACTGTTCTCCATTCAATTTTTGCGTAATCAGCATATATTATAAAGATTAAGGTCTAACACTGGTTACAGAAAGCCATACACAGCAAAAAATGCTAGCCAGAGCAGAAAAGACCATCCTCTTGGTCCTCACATAAATTTAGCTGATCTGGGGAGAAAGGAGGAAATTCACCCTAGTTGCTTCACAGCGCTAATCACGCTGTCCTTCAATTACTCTGTACACACTGCCGTTGTTTGCCAAACCCGCAAACTGTATCTTGGATTTTTAAGCCCCTCAGAAAGAGGATTTCCATAACCATATGTAAAGCATCTAGAAATGAATGGAGCAGGGGTTCTGTAACACCTCTTATTTATCTCTTTGGCTCCGTTTAGTTCGTTTTGTCCTTTACTAAAAGGGATAAGACTCTAGACATTCATGACACAAGTGTGCTGCGATACGTTTGAAAAGGTTTGTGAAGTTTGGAAACTCTTAATTTGGTCCACTGTAATAAATACTTTTTGATGAAAGTTGTGGCAGCTGCAAAGTCATTTCAAAATATTTCCAAATACATAACTTTCCATTTTTCTACTCTTTGTGCTTTCTAGAAATGATTTTCCACCAAAAAAAAAAAAAAAAATTCCTTTATATCTTATCAGGGATTAATTATCTTCTGGACTATTTTGTAACTAACAATGCAAATGTATAGTAGCCTAGTTTTAACTGATTGAATAACACTAAAAATCCCTCTTTAGCTAAATGCCAGCCAAAGATGAAGAGGCTGTTTTCACAATGTTGATCATCTTATTTGACTCTGAGATTTTAGTTGGCAGTTAGTGACTTCATAACCTAGAAAATACTAACGGTCCACGGAATTCGGATGTTATTCATATCAAATCAACATCCTACTCTGAAAGCTCTGTGAAAGGAGGCCCAATAGCAGTACTCCCTGACCTCCTGTGACTCTAACCAATTACCCCCAAGGGCAGGAGATGGCAACGATATCATCACCGGCTCTGACAGTGATTCAGCTTTCACATACCCAGGCCCAACAAAGCACGTCTGAAAAAGGTCACTAAAACAAAGCGAACAAACAAGAACGGGGCTTTTGAGAATGCCAAGAAAACAAAGGTAATTGTCTAGGGTATTTGACATTTCCCTTACATCTGTTCCTTATAAGGTTACCTTTGATTCCGAATTCCTAGGTGCTTTCTAACCAAAACTCCATTCAAGGAGTTTTATTACCAGTTTATTGAGGTATAGTCTCGAATGTGACTTGTTATTAAGCAGGATTTTCTATCTAGCTAGCAAGTTTTAATTGTTTGCACCTGAATCTTCACATATTGGAACTTGCAACATTAAAAGCTGATTATGGCTTAAGAAAAACAAATGAGGCCTGAGTCACTCTTGGGTCTCTTTTTAGTAAAATATACATAATTATACTGGATATACATTATATATACATTATTATACTGGAAAACAACAGCAGTGTCATTCAGCATAACAATGTTTGCAGCATTAGACTTTGGATATTTTCAGTATTTAGGAGTATCATGGTTGTTTCACAATGAAACTTCTATACTTATGGCACCCAGTCTCTCTGGCCAGGTAAGGCAAATATCTTTCTTTTGTAGCAGGGAGGGGCTATAAATATTTTTGCTTCTCCCTAGACACAGGAATGGACTTTCTGTGCATGTCTAATATATTCAATCTACGTAATACATCTGCCAAAGTCTAATTTCCTGCCAGTTTCTGAAGAGCAGCTGGCTTAGCAAACACAGTCAGTGCATTTCATAGAGCCTGCTCTTGGCTCTGTCTCCTCTGAGATGGGATAGGAGCAGGCTTTTGAACTTGATGAATCATCAATGATGGTAAAAGAGTTCTCCTTGAGGCTGTCGTTTCTGAAGTCTGTGTCCCTCTATCATACAACGGATGCACTTTCACTATATCATATGGAAGTGACCCCTCATCCAAGAAAAATTAAGAGTAGGTGCAAACTGCCACAACAAGAAAAAAAAAATCCAGCTAGTAACTTGTCCTCAAAAGAACGGAAAATCTAAATGATAGCCAGTAAGGGCAAGATGGGACTTCTGTATGCATGTGTACACGGTCATATGACCTCATTTGTTAGTACAACACTAGGGTGTTTACATCTTTACAATATGTCAGTACAATACAATCTTTTTAAATTATCAGTAACACACATTTTCCTTTTTGGCATTTCATCTTTTTTGTTTGTTTGTTTATACACCTTCTACAAGTTTTCTGGAGATTGTAATATATTAAACCCCACATGATCTTACTTTCCACCTGATTTCGGGGGAATTAGAAACAAAAAGTGTTAACAAGCAACAATGAAACTGCTCAAATCAATGAACTGGGCAGTACTTCCTGGCTACTAGTTTTATGGGTGGAGACAGAGACCATATCAGGACAAGAGATTACATCCTAATGGATACTTACTAGCAGTAATTATAACAACATTAACAATATATGGCATTAAAATTATTGCAAGAAAAATACAATTTAACATGAAATTTTAAAATACATATTTACAATCATGAAATCGACTGTACCTCAATCTCATCATAGCTGATTTATGACAGACAAGCTGACAGTAAGAAAAAAAAGCAGGAAACCTAACTTCAATACAGTAACTTTGTTCCATCTGTTGGTGTTCTAGGAGTATGTAGCGCCATACATTTTATGATATTTCATGATATACTAAGATAAGATACTGTAAGAGCTAATTATAAAAATTACTCCCCTTTCTCCTCCTCAGAAAGGACAGCAATTTTTGCATCTATCTACAAAAATTAATTAACAAAGAAAATTTGTAATAATTTTGTTTTCAAGGACTACATTCAAAGTATGTACAAGCACATACACAAACATGGTTACTCCTTAAGCAGTGCAGAATCATTGATTTGGTCAAAAGTAGAAAAGAACTGTTTTTAGTTTAGGCATGGTACTACAACAGAGTAAAAAGAATTAATTAAATGAAAAAAAATGTAGAGACTGGTGATTTTCATGTATATTTTACATCACTGAAAGAAGAATTAGATAAAACTTTCTTTAGGATATACTAAAAAATGACACTTTTCATAACCTTCAATTTATGCATGTTTAATGTCAAATTACGCTGTTAGTATAGAATGGTGGATACTTAAGAAATAATATATAGGCTTTGATTCAACTTTAGAAAAGACTTTCTTGAATCTAGAATACCTTAATTTAATATGAGTATGGATGAATAAAAAAAAAACATAATAAAATTTCTGTATTTAGAGAGCTCATGTAGCAATTTTGGTGCCAAAGTATCTGAAATTTACAGAAATAGTGAGCACTTCTAAATTTCGCTTGTGCCTATGGACAATCAATGCTTGTCGGTCCACGTTTGAACTGATTTAAACTTGGACTTTGAAAGCACTTTGACAAGCTAATACAAACTAGCAGACATATATACAAGTACTTTCTCCTACATTGATTCTTTCTCTGAGATCTGAGAGATTGCCTTCCTTTCGATATATCGCAAACTCAGGACTCTGAAGCACTGCCTCTGAGCGGGTCATCCAGCTATGGAGCTCTGTTGTATCCGAGTCAAACCTAAGAGACAGAGAAGGTCAGTAAGACATTTCATTTCCACAGTTTGTGAAAATAGCACCGACAGTAAACACATTTATCTGGTTCTTTAAACAAGTGAACAAAGAGCAATTTCTCTCAGCAAAAAGCACTTTTAATCCCCCCATATTTCATTGGATAGCTCATAAACTATTCGCTCTAAAATTTGGAAACATAGAAATACTTTTTCATTTTTAAGACTGTGACATGGCAGCTGAACAGATGCAACAATTTTCACAATAAGGATGCTAATTTTCCAACCTGATGTTTTTGGAAGACATGAAACAAGTGGTTCTCAGTGAAGAATGTGTATCACAAGTTCTGTTGGCTTAGCTGAGGATGTAAGGCCTATTTGGCTCACCTAATACAGCTTTCACACCCGTAAGATTTCTGTCCCAGCTTGTGCTGATGATACTATGAAGGATATTCAGGCATGAAATGTGAACATTAGATGTAAGTCCCTTCAAATTGACTCAACTTTGTTGTAGAATGTAATTACTAACCAGCGCTAGATTATAATTTCTCAAACATTAGAGACTGCAAATTAAGATTTAAACTTTCTGTGTACACTTTTTACCTAGCTTTTACTGTACAACCTTTTTTCTTACAGTCTGGATTTTCTCATGACCTCCTTTAAAACTAATATTTTGATTTTTGTTATCTGATCAGAATGTAGCAGTTCAAAATGAAGATGACCACATGCAGATATTTAAATTACTGATGTGTAGAAAAATCAAACTGATTCAGTATCTAATGTAGTTTTAAAACAATTTTTTTCTCAGTTGTGTTAAGCTGTATTCTTGATTGAATTTCTCTATTGCACTATATGTTCTTATATTTATGTCTAGTTTATAATTGATTTTCCTTTTGCACAATAGAACAAAAGCAACAGAATAGAAACACTTGGAAAAAAAGATTCAACTGTATCTTTCAGTTTGTATTTTTAAATATAGGCTGTATCATTTACATGCAATTGAAAAATCACTAAAACCAAGAAACTGAATGACATATCTGTGGAGGATTTTATTCTTTTATAACAAATACTTGATATATATCAAGAACTAAAATACAAGGATGTAATGTAAAATCAGGTGCAACAGAAATCTACATACACAGAATACACATAAGAGTTCCATGTCTGATGAAGTATTTATGCCTCCCTTATCCTTCTCATTGTGATCTTCGTGCCTCCATTAAACAGCACAGTGTGAAAGGCTAACCAATACATAATGAAAGCAGAAGAAAAAAGAATCATACACTGCCTTAAAACCAGCCCAGTGGTCTATATTCAAATTGTAAACTCTTTAGGAATACTGTTGATAAAGCAATTCCAAATAACACTATTTGAACACTCATTAAAGGAGAAGAAATGTGATTGAGAAGTAATGAAAGGTTCAGAAATCTTCATTTTAAAAAGAACAGTTTTAAGTTCAGAGGTGGAAGAAAATGAAAATTCCCAGAAGGTTCAGGGAATCTCTGTGCTGGTACCATTTTCTAATCCCTGAAATTGAACTGCACTGCCAGTAAAGAGCATCCTACCTCAGCTTTATTTCTGACATGACATTAAATAAATTCTAATTCTTGAAATACAATATTATGCTCTGTTCTGCATATAACCACTGCATAATTAATAAAAGTTCCTATTAAATTTTAAGACTAGGAGACACCATAAAACTGGAATACTGTGTATTCAACATGATGCAAGCATTAACTCCATATCTAATCCCACTGATTTCAGCAGAATGTTGAAAACATATTGTAGCACCTATGATATAGGACTGTTCAACATATCTTTAAGTGGAAAACACCCAATTTTAAAGCTAATGGACTAGATTGCAACATAAAAACTAACAAATTCATACATCTTCCTAATAGAAATCTGATTATAAATTACCTATATTCAAGATGTACTGAAAATTGCCACACCTCTGCCCAGTATACGAACAATCAGCAACATAAAGTTTTACTAAGGTAATCTCTAGGACAAAGTAGAGTTCCAAAAGTCCACAGTAAGGAATACATTAGGTTAGTTAAATTAGAGCAGCTGCCCAAGGACTGTTACATCACTTGAGAATTGCTGAGCTACAGCAAAGCCCCCAAATCCAGTGTCTATTTTTTCCAAAAGACAGAGTAGTAATGCTGTACTGCCCTCAGTTTCACACAAGTATCCAGCTCAGGGCTTGTCAACAGCACAGGCAAAATGAGAAACAAGGGAACCTGTTTTAACTGTCAAGCCACAATTTTGTCAGCCTAGAGGTTCTCAACTACCTGGAGCTGCCACCCTCTCCATCTTGAGTTCTTCAAACTCAGTGAGCATTGTACAAACCAGTCCCCCAAAATCAGCAGCCCGGGTTAAGGAAAGTGTTGCCACTCCTGCTGCCAACATGCTCTCCATTCCCTGCTCTGCTTGTGGTCAGCAACACAGTAGGCAAAGCACACAAGAAAGTAATGATCACTTTCACCTTACAAAGCTTGCTGTCTCAGCTGTCAGCTAACGTGGCAACTAGGATGCTTGATAGCACTGGTACAAAATAGCAGTAAACTGAAGAAGACGACAGAACATCAGGCATTTGAGAAGAATGAAGATACATTTACCAGACCTTCAGTACCAGACTCCCCTGACTAGAGGAAAAAAATTATTAATTCTGGTGCTCGTGCCATTCTCAAACTGCAGGTAAGTATGACCACAGAAACCAGTTTTCTGAAGAATAGCCTGGTATTAACTTGGCATAGGATGGAAATTGACAGAACAAAATGTTTACTAGTGATCATTTCTTCGTTTCTTTAAAAAAAAGGACTAAGCCCCTACCCTCCGCAACATCCCTCCTTGAAGAGAATGGGAGAATTTGGGACACTTTTGAAAGTACAACATAGTAATCAGGAACACATCCCATGGCCCAGACGTTCTTCAGATGGTGGTAAGTATCAGTCAAAGCAGGCAGCATCTTGACAGAGCTTATCTCAGATAACAAATTGCTCTGTCACTTGCAGCTTCTTCTGGAGATAAATATATCTCCACAAAGCCTACTGCCCTAAAAAGGGCTACAAAGAAGGCACAGAAAAGGATTAAAAGACATGGAAGTTAATTCCAAGTAACTTTTTTGCACCACATAAACATTCTAAACATAAAGACATTTTTCAATTACCTTGAAAAAAAAATTCTTTCTTATGTTCAGCTTGTATAAAACCAGGAAATACAGGTAGAATACAGCATTTAATCATTCCACTATGATGACTGGACATTTCCTTTCTGAGCACAACTGCAGTTACAAACTATATTAACTCTAGATTGATATCAAAGGATCAATACAATCTTTAAATCTACTAAGTACAACAATACTTATGACATAAAAAGGTAATGCAATGTTACCTTTTGACCCAATAAAGTTGAAGTGCATGTAGGATTTGTTAAAATAAATCCATAGAAGACACTAGAACCAAATCACTTGAGATGATTACTCTAAATAATTACCTTATTTAACATGCACGTTAGCTAGCTTTGCACCTAAAAATTCAATCTGCACAGAGGATTTATTCTTTATGCAGCATTCATGGTTTAGTTTTCCAATTAGTGTTTCCTTCTGCTATTCCACAAGAGAGATAGTATCTTTTACTGCTCTCACTGCCCTCTCTCGGCAGGCCAGCACATGTCAGCTGAATTCAATTACAGTCTCTTACTCCAGAGCATGTTTGAAAAAACTTCTTCACATTTTTAATCCACGTTGTTCAGATTTTCATAGAAATCCCCCGCAAATTGATTTTCTGTATCACACTTATGCACATCACAGCCATATGCCCACTTCAGATTCCAACTCCAAACTCTCTTGCTGAGATCACCTTATGTACCTGACTCCTTGTTCTAGCTTTCCCTTCCTTTTCTGTGTTCAATATATGATAAACATCACCTTTAAGGCATTTCAAAACTTACCTACATTTTATTTTTCTCTTTCTGTGAATGGAATTTCTAACCCAAATACCCAGCAGAATTTGATACTCAAGTATGATACTACTACAAATCCCCTATCTAATCAAATACTTTCTGCAAACTACTAAGCAACTGCAAGCGTTAGTTTATATTTCACAATTTTAAAAATGAAATTTTTATTAATAATCAAAGGGCTGACTACACACCTTTCATCAACACAATATACCTATTGTGGTTGTTAAAGCCAACATCATCTAGCAAAAGACAATGGTATATTTTAAACCCATAGTTTTGCCCTTTTGTTTTAAACACACTGTCATGGAGAGTGAAGTAATATCTGTGCACTAACCTTCTATATATTTATATAAACAATTCGAATGTTGTACAAGTTCATATAAGAACACAAGTCAGGAATTACCCTGCTGTCATGTGGCCATCATCGTGTATAATCCTTTGCTTATTTGTCTTTTCTTTCCCTCACCCAAAAAAAAACAGACCAGGCACTGTGTATCTTGGGCAGACTAAGATCATTTGCCTATGTATTGAGCTGGCAGGGAATGGTACAACTCAGGCCCAAGAACCACATAACTGAATTACTGCATTTCCATGACTGGTCTGAAATGCCCAGTTCACTAGTGGTGTTCCTCATCTTGTAGCTCTTCATTGCCTAGAACGTGTAGAAGAACTTTGCAGTATACAATGTCCATAGGCAGAGTTACTCTGTAATGAACTATTTCACTGCTGTCTATATTCCTCCTCCATATTTGTACCTGATGAGCATTAGTTGATAAATAGTATTGTTTTAATCTCCTAATTCAACATCTTATTTGTCCTAATAAATAGTTTTTCCTTCCTATTATTTTAGGTCAGTCCTCAAATAATTTTTTTTCTCCTTTCTGAATGATATTCTGGACTTCCTTCTATACTTGTAATACTATTCACTTTAGCCTCATCAACATCACGACCAGCACATTTCTGTAATGTACACCAAGGCATCAAAGAAAATACTGGATTGATTCCAAATGTAAATTTTCTTCAGAATCTTCACCATTTTTCACAAATCTTCACAGTTTTTCTTCGGAATCTTATTAGACTCATAGTACCCCTTCTTTTGCCAACTATTAATCTTACCACTGGTAAGGTATGGTTAGTAACCCAGTCTGAGCAGTAATTCCTGAACTGTAACATGGACTGTTTTGCAGACATTTTGATAAATCCACTACATTTCTCATATATAATTAAGTCATTTATGGCTAAGGAAAATTAAAATATAGAGGTTGTTGTAGAGCATGTTTATTAACAACATTTGCCTTCAGCAAACAACCATTGGTGAGAGATCCACAGCAGCTTTAAATCCAGTCAGCATGCCTTCCAGTGAGTGCTAACTGCTAGCACACCTGTAAAGTAGGAGCTAATTTCAGACACTGCACGTGAAGAAGAATACATATTCTCAGTGTATTTGCCATTATGTCATTTCTCACCTCACAAATAGGATCAAGAATTAAAAACAATGAGCACTAGGAAGTTATAAAATGCCCCCCTTTCTAGCTCTCAACATACCCATACCTCTTCTCATGCTCTCAATGAAAACGTTCATAAATTATTCCACCTGCAAATGATGGAAAACTATCCTGTTGTATCTCAATCACCTTTTCCTTTCCCGTGGCACTTGCTACACAGTTGCAATGCTGAAACCAAGGACCACTGGGAAAGCTGAAGACATGGCTTCCCTCTTTCCAGGTTTGCTAAGTAGAGCTAGATAACAATACAAGAGCAAAAGCTGCATTTTAGTAAGAGGATAAGGGCCAAACAGCCCATGGGAGTTGCTGGCAAAGTGCTAAAAAAAATCAGCACTTAGTTCTGAGTAAATTGTTCATTGGACAGCAGTGGGCTATTTAAAACAAGAGCTATCAAAACCCCACTTTGAATAAGTCATTGTCATTTTTTCTTGATATATTTTTCTACAAAAATCCAAAGCTTTCTACGTAATGAATTATTAGAATCCCAAATATAATAATTTACAGAGAAATGAAGGGTACTCTCTTTCCAAAAGATTATGTTAAAAATTGTTAAACGAAAAAAAACACTAGATGGAGCAACTATCCTATTTTAACATGTCTTTCTCTTCAAAGTGTATAAAGTCTCTTTTCAAATCTGAAGATTAAAATTATATCATTAACAATGTTATGACAAATAGACTTTCCTTGGAAACATACAAAGTTACTTGCTAAATGGCAAAGAAAAGTATCTTTGGCTATTATTCAATAACAATAATAATATGTTTAAATGTTAAGCAGCTCTACCCTGTTTGGTTAGAGACAACCTGAAGAGAGACATTTTCAGATTTTTCTATGCTACACAACTGACCTGTTTTTCCCAGAATATGTGAATACCACGAAAATGTTCTCTTATAACACCTTCTCCCATTTAACATTTGTTTTTGTTTTGTTTTTGTCCTAAAACTTCAGCTGTGTTACATTTATCTCTATTTCTAATGCCCAATACATACTTCAAGATATTTATTATACAGCTCCAAGTTTTTTTTCCCTTCTCAGTTTCAAATTCATTCCTTCAGGAAAAGGAGCTTTCCTATGACCAGTAACAGAACTTAGCACATGCCTGCATTTTTCTGACATTTTTATTACTTTTGAGATAGTTTTTGACTTTTTTTTTTAAGGGGTGGAAGAAGAAGGAAAAAAAAAAAAAAGTCATCTGCTTCTTATCTCTCCTTTCCACCACTTCTGGTAAGAAGCTCCTTTAGGAGGCAAGAAAAATCAGCAGCCAGCAGCTTCTTTCCCATGTATTTATGGCACAGTGATTTGGGGCAATGGAAATGTGGTATTCACTCCTTTATATGCTATTGGTCTACAAGTCGAACCGCTTCTCTACATTTTTTCAGAATAAATGGAGACTTTCATACTCCTAATTCTTGCAAACAACTTGGAGACATAAAAATAAAATACCTTCTAGACAGCTTGATTCTTCACTCTTAGACATCCATTGTTTCTCCTCAGCTAAATAGCTGGAGACCATACCCTTATGCGGTTCACTAATACAATATTCACAGGGTAGCCAAATTACACTTTCTTCCTTCTTGAAATTAAGCACCTAGCAATTCACAATACAGTTGCAGTCCTTCTTTAAGGCATCCTCTAGTCTTTTGAAAACATTTACATCATAGAAAAGCAAATCTGGAGCACAAACTTTTCCAACCATGTGGCAATGGAGCCTGACACATTCATTTCAGACATACACTTTCAGAACAACAATGCTGAATAAAGCTTGAAAACAGATGAAAGCTGACAAAACCTGGAAGCATTATTCATCACCTCAAAAAACCCCCAACCCCCAGTAAGTCTTTTCCCCCCAGCCTCAAAAAAAACCCAGGCAACAGAATGCAGCGAAGAGAGATCAACGCAATCTGGTTATGCTACTTGGAAAGCTTCTGGCAAATATTCAATAATTGCCAACGTTTCTTAATTAAACAAAACCGAAGTACTAAAGAATCATCAACTCTTAGTCATTATGTGCTAAGGGAAAATTTTGAATACAAACACATACACAATATAATCATAGAATCAGATAGGTTGGAAGAGACCCTTGGGATCATTGAGTCCAACCATCAGCCCTACTCTACAAGTTCTCCTCTACACCATATCCCTCAACACCACATCTAATCTACTCTTAAACACGGTCAGGGATGGTGACTCCACCACCTCCCTGGGCAGCTGATTCCACTGACTGACCACTCTTTCTGTGAAAAACTTTGTCCTAATGTCCAGCCTAACCCTACCCTGCTGCAGCTTGCAGCCATTCCCTCTTGTTCTATCGCTAATTGCCCGTGAGAAGAGACCAGCACCAACCTCTCTACAATGCCCTTTGAAGTAGTTGTAGAGAGTGATGAGATCTCCCCTCAGCCTTCTCTGATATATGCAGCCTCCTCCTACATATAAAATTATGTAGAAGAAGTAGGTTGAGAATCCACATTCTCTCAGTTTATTTCAAAATGCAAAAGCTCTCCACCAGTAGTATGGCTTTTTTGTTGTTGTTGGTTTTGGATGTAGGTACAACTAAATACACACACAAAAAAAAGCCCTGAAAAATCTTGCAGCCAACAATGGATGCCAAAAATAACTGACAGACTGTTTGGGAATACAACCATAGAATCATAGAACGGTCCAGGCCAGAAGGGACCTCTAGGGTCAGCTAGTCTGACCTCCCCACAGTCAGCAGGATACCCCCAACTAGACCAGGTTGCTCAGGGCCTCGTCAAGCCTCATGTTGATTATCTCCAGGGAAAGGACCTCAACCACCTCCCCGGGCAACCTGTTCCAGTGGGCCACCACCCTCAGAGGAAAGAACCTATTCCTAATAGCCAATCTAAAGCTGCTCTTCTCCACCTTGAAGCCATTGTCCCTCATCCTGTCACTGTGGGCCTTTGTAAACAGACCCTCCCCAGCCTTCCTTAGGTCCCCTTCAGGTACTGAAAGGCCGCTCTTATGTTTCCCTGGAGCCTCCTCTTTTCCAGGCTGAACAATCCCAGCTCCCTCAGTCTGTTCTTGTAGCAACGGTGCTCCAACCCCCTGATCATTTTTGTGGCCCTCCTCTGGACCTGCTCCATCAGGTCCATGTCCTTCCTATACTGAGGGCTCCAGACTTGTACACAGTGCTTCAGGTGAGGTCTTACCAGAGTAAAGTGACAGAATCGCCTCTCTGGATCTGCTGGCAAAGCAACTTTTGATGCAGTCCAGGATGGGATTGGCTTTCTGGGCTGCAAGTGCACACTGCCTGCTTCAAATAAAGCCATCCTGGCTCTCCAGAATCACCTCACTGTCCTCCATGTTCCTTGATCTTCTCACGCACGGAGGTGAGGCTGACAGGTTGGTAGTTCCCCAGGGTCCTCCCTTCTGCCCTTTTTAAAAATGGGTGTGATGTTTCCTTTCTTCCAGTCCACAGGGACTTCACACCTGACTGCCATGACTTTTCAAATATCATGGAAAATGGCTTGGCAGCTACATCAGTCAGTTCCTTCAGGACTCTGAGATGTATTTCATCAGGTCCCATGCACTTCTCAGTTTCTCAGTTGATCACACACCTTGTCTTCACTTACAGTGGCAAGACTTACAATGGGTGTCTTCACTTAACCATGAGGGTCTTTCAAGCAAAAAAGCATCGATGAAAAAGGTGTCTGGTCACCAATGCACATGTGAACTTTAGCTGAACACTCTAATTGTAAGATGAGTTTTCTCCCCCCATTGTTATGCACATATTTAGTATAAATACATTATGCTGGGAAAAGCAGCATACTGTCACATGTACTCATTTCTAAAACTGCATTTTCACGTTTTAATAAAAGCCACCACAATAACCATTATCCTAATCTGAAACTTTCGCGAAGTTTCCTTTCAAAGTGTTTCTCTGAAGGTATTCATTGACTGGTCGTCCCACTCCAGAATACCTGCTTGGTGTAGACAGGAGAGGTACATAGCCTTTTTTCAGCTGCTCAGTTAGAAATGCCAAAATAATTATCTAAATGGAAAAAATTAGCCTTCAGATAATATAACCATCATCCATCCTGCTGCACAGCCATGGATATGTCTAACATCGTTTACTTTGCCCATTACCATACTGTAGGTCCAATCACAGGTATTCAGTGAACAGGCATACTGAACAAATTCTCATATAATTGTATGATTGCATTTTTAAGACAAATCTCGTAACTCCTGCACACAAAGCAATATTCCGGTTAGTTATACCATATTAAAGTACGTTTAAAAAATTAACTCCCTTCTTCCTGCTAGAATTCAGCTTGCTTTCTTACTGTATCAAAATAAAAATGCAATCTGTGCAGCAATGAAAAGGACTCTGATTTTAAGTATATATAAGAAACCACACCTAATTCAATTATCTAAAGTCATCCTAGACAATGACTGAGAACTACTGATTGTTCCAAGGTTCATAAATTGACTCTTATTCAAAAGCTAAACAGAACTTATCTGAAAGATATTAATTCACCATATAACACAAAATATAAATCAAGCCTCCTGAAAACCTCTTATACAATGGTATAAAACATTAACACTCTGTAACTTTGGCGACAGGTCTGCCAATAATATAGCTGCAAGCAATCACACTCTCCAATGTGATAATATATACTATTGTCTGTACAAGGATCTATCAAACATATATATATCCTTGTTAGATTCAATGCTTTAGACAGACTAAAACATTTAAAGCATTTATAATTCGCAGTTTGTATTAAAATAGGTAGCTCTGAATATAACCAATTCCTATACCCCAGATAATTCCTGCCCTCCGGTATTTTCCTCGCACAGTGACTTAGAAGTCTGCAGTCTGCTGTACACTGCAAAATTCACTTTTAGTAGTAAGGCAAAGCAAAACAGTATGAGCAAGAAGGAAAACATAGACAAATGTTACTGTGCTGGTCTTGGCTGGGACAGAGTTAATTTTCTTCACAGTATCTAGTATAAGGCTGCATTTTGGATTGTGCTGAAAACGGTTGATAACACAGGGACAATTTAGTTGAGTAGTGATTATACAGATTCAAGTCCTTTTCTGCTTCTCACACTGCCACACCGGCAAGTAGCCTGGGAGTGCACAAAAAGTTAGGAGGAGACATAGCTGGGACAGCTGACCTTATCCAAGTAAGATTGGACTGAGACCAGTCCTGAGGAGAGGCACTTGGGGGTGTTGGTTGACATGAAGCTCAAGATGAACTGGCAATGTGCACTTGCAGCCCAGAAAGCTAACTGTATGCTTGGCTGCATCAAAAGCAGTATGGCCACCAGGCCAAGGGAGGTGATTCTGCACCTCTACTCTGCTCTCATGAGACCCCACCTGGAGTACTCTGGAGTCCTTGATATAAGAACTATATGTCGGTCTTCACTGTTAAAGTTGTTCCTCATGAATCCCAGACCCTGGAGACAAGGAAAAAGGTCTGGAGATAGTAAGATTTTCCCCTCTGTAGCAAAGGAGTGGGTTACAGACAACTTGGCCAAATTAGACATCCATGAGGCCACGGGCTCTTATGAGATGTACCTGCAAGTGCTGAGAGAACCGGCAGATGTTATTTCTGGGCCACTCTCCATCACATTTGAAAAGTCATGGAGAACAGGAGAGGTGCCTGAGGACTGGAGGAAGGCAAATATCACTCCAGTTTTCATAAAGGGCAAGAAGGAGGACCCAGGGAACTACAGGCTAGTTAGTCCCACCTCCGTCTCTGGGAAGGTAATGGAGCGACTCATTTTGGATGTCTTCTCCAAACATGTTGAAGAACAGAAAGTTATTGGAAGTGGTCAGTGCGGATTTACCAAGGGTAAATCAGGCTTGATTATCTCTTAGCCTTCTATGATGTTATAACTGGATGGCTGGATGAAGGGAGAGCAGCACATGTCATCTACCTTGACTTTAGCAAGGCTTTTGCCCATAACATCCTCATTAGGAAACTGAGAAAGTGTGGGCTAGATGAGGGGGTAGTTGGTGGATTGACAGCTGGCTGTGTGACAGGACTCAGAGGGTTGTAATTAATGGAACAGGGTCAGGTTGGAGACTTGTAACCAGTGGTGTCCCCCAAGTCCAGTCTTGTTTAACATATGCACCAATGACCTTGAGACAAGGGGACCAAGTGTATCCTCAGCAAGTTCGCTGATGATACCAAACTGGGAGGGCTGGCTGACACTCCAGAGGGCTGTGCTGCCATCCAGCGTGACCTGGACAGGCTGGAGAGCTGGACAAAGAAGATCCTAATGAGGTTCAACGTGGGCAAGTGTAGGGTCCACTTTTCAGTAGTTCCCAGTGACAGAATGAGGGGCAACAGGTACAAGTTGGAACACAGGAAGTTCCATTCAAAGATGAGGAAAAACTTCTTTCCAGTGAGGGTGACAGAGCACTGGAAAAGGATGCACAGGGAGGTTGTAGAGTCCCTTTCTCTGGAGATCTTCAAGACCTGCCTGGATGCAGTCCTGAGTAATGTGCTGTAGGCAATCCTGCTTTAGTAGGGGAGTTGGACCACATGATCTCTAGAGGTCCCTTCCACCTCTGACAATTCCATGGTTCCATTAAATGGACCTGGTGAAGCAAGTCCAGAGGAAGACTGTGAATATGACTAGAGGGCTGGAGCACCTCTCCTATGAAGACAGGCTGAGAGTTGGGATTGTTCAGCCTGGAGAAGAAAAGGCTCCAGGGAGACCTCAAGTGCCTTACAGCACTTAGTAGGGTCCCACAGGAAAGATGAGTGACTTTTTATTGGGGATTGTAGTGATAGGATGAGGGATAATGGCTTCAGAGTGAAAGAGGGTAGATTTAGATCAGATATGAGGAAGAAATTCTTTACNAGGTTGTAGAGTCCCTTTCTCTGGAGATCTTCAAGACCTGCCTGGATGCAGTCCTGAGTAATGTGCTGTAGGCAATCCTGCTTTAGTAGGGGAGTTGGACCACATGATCTCTAGAGGTCCCTTCCACCTCTGACAATTCCATGGTTCCATTAAATGGACCTGGTGAAGCAAGTCCAGAGGAAGACTGTGAATATGACTAGAGGGCTGGAGCACCTCTCCTATGAAGACAGGCTGAGAGTTGGGATTGTTCAGCCTGGAGAAGAAAAGGCTCCAGGGAGACCTCAAGTGCCTTACAGCACTTAGTAGGGTCCCACAGGAAAGATGAGTGACTTTTTATTGGGGATTGTAGTGATAGGATGAGGGATAATGGCTTCAGAGTGAAAGAGGGTAGATTTAGATCAGATATGAGGAAGAAATTCTTTACNGGTGGTGAGGCCCTGGAACAGGTTGCCCAGAGAAGCTGTGGGTGCCCCACCCCTGGAAGTGTTCAAGGCCAGGCTGGATGGGGCTTTGAGCAACCTGCTCTAGTAGTGTCCGTGCCCATGGCAGAGGGGTTGAAACTCAATGATCTTTAAGGTCCCTTCCAACGCAAACCATTCTACTTACTATGAAGCAAGGTCATTCCTAAAGTATTTAGTTAGGAATTAAAAAAAAAAAAAGTGAATGTTTTAAAAATACCAATTATTGGAATAATTGAAAATTTATGGGGAATTTCCAACCTCAATCTTTCACTTTCAGAATTAAAATGCCAATATTTTCAAGGCAGCGACCATGCCTTAAGATAGATTTATTCTTGCATATAAGACAAAAGGTCCTTGATTTTTACACATTGCTGCCAAAACATTAACAAAAGTACTAATGCTTAAAATGTCACTTAAGTAAAACCATTGCCATCTACCAATTCCTTGAACAAATTCAAGAATTCCGAGTCTGGCAATAGTCATATATGGCATTCTTAAATAAGGTTGAACTAGAAACTTTACTTTTAGAATAGTCGAAGAGGGCTATGATAAATCACAATTTAGATGCCTACATATAAAAAAGGTGCCCGTAAGTATCTATTTTTTTCAATGACATACTCCTTCAATTAAAAGAAAAATTCAGATTTCTCCTATTCTTGGTGTATCTCATTCTTCTTAAGTTGAAAACTATTTTACAAAAAAATAAGTTATTGAAAACACACTGAACTAAACAAGATATTTCCTATAGAAATGAGACACTGAATGCAGTTTCACATTTCTTTCAGTCCTTCAATCTGTTACCTTGGAACACTTGACTATCAAAAAAACATTTCCAAAACAAACATTACAATGAATGTTTTAAGTCTAGCATGTCAGCATCTTATTCTTAAATTTAGTGCTTGAGCCAATTCCACTTAAAACTTATCAGAATTTTTTCTTGTGAATTTACTAAGTATTCAGTGTTAGTCTAAAATCCCATGACACTTGCACTTGGGGTTATACTGGAAAAAATCTGAAACTAATGATACTGCACACTTTACCAAGTATTAACTCTGCCTTGGCAGAACTGTTATTTCTACTGCTGATTCACAAGCCAGAAAGAGTACAACTTGAACTTTAGAAACTAGGCAATACCTGCATTACCAGTATTCTATTAAAAAATTATTTTTAAAGAATGCAAAAAGCTGAGAACTAATGGAATGCTTCTTGTCCTTCAACTTGCAAGACTATAAGTCAAGTGGGATCCCCGCAATGCCATGCACAAGGACTTCCACTGACTATAATTACTATCACAATGATGTTGACATAATAATTAGTATTCTATACTGAAAAATACTTGGACTAGAAGCACAAAAAAATCCACAACACATCCTGAGTAAAGCAGGTATCTTAATAGAGAACAGAAATGTAATTTCTCAAAAAATTATTCAGTAAGCTATTGCAGCGAAATGACTGTTTTTGCATTCTCATCCAAGCGCTATGAGTATTCTCTCTGTGTCTCTTAATGATTCTCACCTCTTTCTAATTTCTGAATCCACAAGGAGTTGCCTCTTTTTGTGGGGTGGAGGTGGTGGGAGTTCCTCTTTAGCATGCTTAACCAGGATTTGTTCTCTTGTGGTCACCATAGTTACAGTTTCCATTACAGTTGTCTGAGTTAGTGATGTCTGAGTGGTAGTAGCAGCCTGCGAAATCTGTGAGAAGTATTAAAACAGAGGTCACACATTGCTTGAAAGACTTCAGTAAAGACTGTTTGGAGTAGAAATAGAAAATAATGAGAAACTGCTCCCGTCTGATCACAGGCTGACCTTCAGAAAAAAATAACACTATATGCAAGTCAAACCAAATTGTTTTATCTGGCTCATGCTGTGTGAATAACATATCCGCAGAAGTCAATATCAAGATCAGAAAAGATACTAAACAGAACGAACTTATGGCTCCCTCTAAATCATGCTGAATGAAGAAAAGGAATGGCCAATTTTGCTGGGGGAATTGAATGATAGCAAATATATAAAAATGTTACTATTGCTGTATGTTACTCTGCTTCCATTCTGAAGATGTATTCCTTGAGAAGTGGTAAAGGCATGGTAATAGCAGTAAATTGCCAATTTTTATTTTTATCATTTATAAGAATTTTCAAACTAGACTGTAATTCTTTATAATGCACAAAAAGGCAGTTAGCTTTCAGTCGGGAAATCTTAAGTTAGAAAGCATGCACCAGAAGGCACATTAACTTGCATCATTTTTAGTCCATAATTAAAACTAATGTTAAGGGGCCATAACAGATATCAATACACATAATATGTAACACTGTAAACAATACCAATCTAACAATGCATTTAACTTTGCCCCATGATAGCACTACAAAACCTCTGTACAGTTCAGTTGCATTAAAAAAAGGGAATGATGAGAAATACTTGCTTCTTGAAAGATGGTTGTACATGCACTGCCCATTTCTATTTGTTTCCATACAACACCAAACTACAGATTTCCCATCCAAACATGTGCAGCTGTTCTTAAGTCCCTTAAGTCATAAGAAATGGGTCACTTCTTTTTTTTGTTTCTGTCAGAAGATGAGTCATTTGTCAAAATGCTCTAGTTACATCTCCAATGATCACCTCACAGTCCAGGGGCAGTGAAATGGAAAATAAAGGGAAGAAGTTATACCAGGAGCAGGAAAAGCTGTGCATCAGAAGAGCCCTGCCTCTTTGCTTATTCCCAATGTGCAAGAAACAGAAAGGCCTTCCAATTCCTTGGAAAAAAAACAAGTTCCTCCCAACACTGCCAAAATTTCACATGGTCTAGAAAATCAAAAAGTCTTCCTGTTCTTTGACCAGTTAGAACAGGACACTGTTTTACCAGTGGAAGTGATGAGTAAGGAAGTCCATTGCCACTGTAATTTTGGTAACGTTTCTTAAAGCAGTCAGCTCAAGGCTGTGCTTCCCCCTCTAGAATGGACCAGCTGTCTAGGCTTTAGAGCAGAATTTGGACTACTCAGAAGACTACAAAATTAAGAATTATTTTAGAATCTCTGGACTAACTATGTCAATTGGAGTAAAATGCTTGTGAACTGCAGGGACTTAGCTAATATAAGAACCAAATAAAATTTTGGAAGAGAAAGAAACCCAGTTGACTTTTTAATCACTTCAATATTATTTATTAATATTCTTGTTTCAGTTCTCTTAAGATGTATTGACTTTGACATTTTCAACAACAGAAATCATGAGAATTATAAGGAAACATTTCTATATGGTTTTATTAAAACCTTATACAGCATTCTATTCAATTTTATTTTTCATTAATTTTATTTTGTGGCAGAAGGGAAAAGAAAATTAAAGCTTTTGAAATCTAGGCCTCTATGAAATTTGAGGGTAATACCTGATGTCATCCTTCCCTGGCTTGATTCTGTACCCAAGAACACTCCAAATAATTGCTTGTGCCTTATATGCAGTTTGGGTACTGTCGCCTTTCCTCCTCACAAAATTCTTATCACATTTAGTTTTATCCAAAAATCAATGACAGGATGATGTTTCTGACACCCGAGGTCATATGCTGTCATGTTTCTATTTGCCAATCAATACCAGGGTACAGTTTACAGTCAAGAAGGAATAAAACAGAATAAACCACTGTA
>VZTM01027540.1:30347-50106 GCA_013400555.1 Jacana jacana
TTAATATATTAGGGTTAACAAAAGAGCTGGGCAAAATAATAGCAGATTGGCTTTGACTGGCATTTTGGATTGATTTCTTCCTTTTTCAAAGAAACTTCTCTCTTTATGACCTCTCTTTTAAATTTGAAAAACAGCATAGCAGAAGGAGAAGTAAAACAATAAACTATTAAAAATCTTCAGTGTTGAAAAGAAATAAAAATACTTTCTCTTTAAGTATCAAACAGTTTTCACATTAATTTCAGTCTAAGGGTTATTCCACAGAGACAGCCATAAAAGCTCTGTATTTGAAGTGACCAACTATTATGGTTAAAAACATATGAACTGGAAAGCGTATTTTGACCATGGTTTGTATCATCCCCAAAAACATAGTTAACAACCCAAGAAAGTATAAAGAGAGATCAAAAACTGAATAACCAAAACCTTCAACGTTATATTACAGTTGTCTTATTTTGTCCTAAAAATAAAACATATCTTAAGCAATCATGCAAGGAAATTTTTTTAAATAATATAACAGTACCAAAACTACTTCCAGCATTTGATTGGCAAAGAATTTCACTGTTACCAACTGCCAAAATGATGGTTTTAACAAACCTGTGTAGAATTGCTCTCCACCTTCTGCACAAGGCTATCCCAGCGCTGGGCAAAAGTTTCAAGACGACTTTCCAGCTTTTGAGCCACTGTTTTATTTTTCACAGCTGCAAGGAGGTCATGGCTGAGTGACTTCAGCTTACTCATCATTTGTCTTTTCATTTCTAGATCTCCTTTTAGGATCTGTTAAACAAAGTAACAGCAGGAAGAACAGTACTTCACACAGTGGAAAAAAAACCCCAAAGAACCAAAGTCAACAAACTGAGAAGAAAAATCCTACAGAGCATCATAAAGAACCAAAAACAGGGTATGGGTATTTCATACAAACTCTTGTACTTCCATGCTGTTGTTACTGTAAAAACTGCTGGAAGAGCTGACATAGTGGAATGGACACATTGCACTTTGCAAAGCAATGTAACATGACAAGTGGAACAACTCCAGATATCACAGTATGCCTCAGGTGGTGACATAAATCAAAAAGCTAACAGCTGTATGACATTGATAACCTTAAAACTGCACTAATGTTAACAACTATATCAACATTTCAAACAATGTTTCTATAAAGTTTTGTTGTACTTTGTCACATATTGCATATTAAAACTAACTGGCAAAAAAATGTTTTCTAGAAAAATAACATTTGATCCCAAAGCAGGAAGGAAAAAAAAAAAAAAAAAGAAAGCTGAAAGAAATAAGTTTTGTTTTGGTAGCAGTGAAGAATGATGTATTTCTCATCTTCCTTGTATCTTAGTAACTGCTCCAGTTACAAGGCAGTAGCCTTCTAGGAAATGGGGAAGCCTTGTGGAACCCCAGAAGCCCTTCGGAGTGTACCAAGGAAAGGGTTCTGAAACTGGGAGCCTGGAAACACCTGTGTGCAACCACCGCACCCTGCAAGCCTCCATACAGCTTGAACCCATGGATGCTAACAGAAAAGGAGGAATGGTAAGTCTTTGTATCTCTACTTTGACAAAGGATCTTGAAACTCTTGAAATCTATATATGCAAACCTCTCTATGAAGCAGGCTCTTCACAGATCCCAAATTCATCCATCACTCCAATTCTCACCTCTTTTTATTTTTTAACGACTCTACTGGTTTACTCCATCAATTCTCCTACCTTAAGCATTCACTCTCTACACCCTAATCAGTGCTAACCATGGCCAAATTTTGAACTCTCTGCTACTGAGGGTTGCAATCTAATCCCCAAGGCGTGAAATGGATAATTGAAGAAATATTTAGATAATACAATTTAGTCAACATATACTTTCCTGTAGGCATACCATTGAAAATTGGAATCTAAAATACCTCTCAGGAAAAGAAAGATTCATAGCCTTTGTCATCAGTACTCTTTTCCATTCAGATGTGGTTTGAAAAATGATAATTACAAATTTTAGATACAGTTAATATCAAAATTCAAATTGACGTGTCCCTAAGAAATAGCAGCTAACACATGTTACATTTAAGAAACAGTTTGAATACTAGCAGATCTAACGGAGGAAGCAGACTAGATGTAAAACAAGTCATCATCTTAAAATTTCAAGGATTGCTATATTTGACCTTTTTTTGCTTACAGTATCATAAAAAGCTCACGTGAAAGCCACCACATACAGTGAATGAAATAATAAAAAATGGTACCCTATGAAACATGATTAGTGAATTCTGAACAACAGCGTTTTATTTCCAACCTCCACAGCTGACAACAGCTATATAATACACAAATGAATTTAGGATCAACCTCATATAGATGGAGAGCAATCAGTAAGTGAAACCTAAGAAGGAGAAAGATGCTAAAACTTTCTGTCAAAGGTACTACTTGCTACTACCAAAATATGCTTTTGTGAGCCTCAGTTAACCTGTAAAAATATACTGTGGGATTCTGTTGGCACGTTTCCTTACTGAAAACCTGGCAACGTGCTAAAGTAACAGGTTTATTTTTTTTCTAGTACAAGAATGGACCTAAAACACTAATGAGCTAACAACAAAATATGCCATTCACCAATCTGCAAGAGAATAAATCATACTGTTTGCTTTATGAAGTTAATTATTAAATAACTCAGCCATGACTTCCGTCAAATGCACACTGTAAACTCCAATATTTGAACATTATAAAGTGGTTTCCTTATTTGTCGGTAATTTGCTTCTACTAGTCGGGTTTTTTCAAGCTTTTAATTATTGCTGTTTTCCTTTTTCTTAAACATCACCAAAAACTTTCTTTGCTTATTGTAATATTCTAATCAGCAAACATCTGCTGTAAACCAATTGTTCAGTTGCTAAGAGATTTATTCCAGTAAAAATGGTGTTAATACCTATTTTTTCTCTTCTAGTAAGTAAAGAAATTTGCATTAAGTGAAGCAAGAGAAGATTTAACTCTATATTAATGGAATATTTACTATAAATATACAGACCTAGATCTTGTGTGACTTTGCAGTAGCTCTCAACATGATTTATGAAAAAGAGGAACACCATCACCTTCATTTTACAGGCTGCAAAACTTAGGAACTGAACATGAAAACAACCTATCCAGTCTGTGCCATAAGTGACAGTAAAATTTCACCTCAGTCTTCCCACTTATGTTCTACATTCTCAGTGGATCACATCCTCCAGCTTAGTCCATGCTCTGTGTCAACCTTCACCTTGTGTAAGAATTCTGAGACAATTATAGCTACAGTGAATAAATAGCAAGTGGAAAATTAAAACAAAAAAAGCAATCCAAAGTTCTTTTAAGGGAAGATTTTTAGTACTAGTGCAACAATCCATCAGAAAAAAAATTGCAGAACAGTCAATATTAATACATGCACAAAGTAGTAAAGCCTAAACAGTTTTTCCGACCTTTAGACTAAACAAATCCCAGAAGAGAGTTAATGACAAAGACAATTTTCACATACAAATACTGAAACAATCCTCTGAAACAAACCATTTGAGATTATTAAACCACAAAAAAAATCTTACAAAAAATAGTTTTATCTGAAAAAAACACAAAACCCTACAAATAGATATTATGGGTACAGCATATAAAGTAAGAAAAAATCTAGTTGACTTTATATCATTTTTAACACAACATTAGAACTGGGTGAATTGCTTCACTAACCAATTTTTCCTATTCATTTCAATAGCAATGAAAAGGTTACTCCTAAAGCTGAGAGAAAAAGACAGCATATGTACTGGGTTTACATTGCAAGATTTTGGTAGCGGGAGTGTTGCAAGGATGTCAGAAGACACCAGGGGCTACTCCCATGTTGGATAGAAGCTGTTCCAGATGGCTCCAAAACACATCCACTGTTGCCCAGAGCTGAGCCCACTAGTAAGTCTGACTGTGCTTCTGTGAAAATATCATTGAGAAAGGGTAAAATAATGGCTGCATAGCAGCTGTAAGAGAGAGCAGTGAGAAAAATGTGACAGAAGAGCCTTGCAGACACCAAGGTCAGAGAAGAAGGAGAAGGAGGCGGTGCTGCAAGCACCAGAGAAAAAATTCTCCTACAGCCTGTGGTGAAGACATGGCATTAAGCCCATGGATGACACCATGCCAGAGCAGGTTGGGTGTGCCTTAAGGAAGCTGTGACCCTGTGGATAGCTTGTGCCGGAGCACGTTTGCTGGTAGGACTTGCGGCCCGGCAGGGCACCCAGACTGGAGCAGCCTCTCCCTGAAGGACTGCACTCTGTGGAAAGGACCCACACTGGAACACTTCATGAAGAACTGCAGCCTGTGTGAAAGATCCGTGTTTACAACAGTTCATAAAGGCCTTGTCTCCCATGGGTGGGACCCCATGCTGAAGCATGGAAACAGTAAAACTCTTCCAGCAAACCTAAAACAGGAATCCATGTGTGGAGATTTTATTTCAGGAACAATCTCAGTCTTTCTGCTTACTCAAAATCTTTATTACTGTCTGAAAATATATGCATGCTGACTACCAGTTTAACAAATGTCAGTAAAGGAAAGCTTATTTTTAAGCAGTAATAGCACTTACAGTAAGGAAACCTGTCTTGAATAAAAATAACAGTGTATTTCCTCCCACTTGGGGAACAAAAGATAAAATTACCGTGGAGAGGACACTGATTTACTTCTGCATCAGGAAACAGTAGTTAAAACCTGATTCTTTCATAAGTGTCTGGACTGCAAATATGCATGGAAAATACCAAGTGCTCTTTCTTATTTTACCTTCTGTTGGTTACTATGTGATGTAATGATTAATGTGATGTAATAGTCAACATTTTTTTCATGCTGTGAACAGCATCTCAACAGACTTATTTCACTTCAGGCCCTTTAAGAGTCTTAGGACCTTGTAGGAGGGTTGTAGAATTTCAAATGAACAGTCATAATGCTAAATGGTTTAATAAAATACCTTCAGAAATCTCCTTCAGGCTTAAGAGATGGAAATCTGGCTAAAGAACATGACCTTAATCTTGCCAAGTTGTGCATATGAGAGAGACAGGAAAAATAGGCTGGAAGATCTTATGCTGTATCATGATATCAAACCTAAAATTCTCTAACAGGATAAGCTAATACTGTAAATTCCTGCTGGATATGATTAGACAAATGAGGGACGGAGCTACCATTTGTTAAGAATAGAAACATTTTTATAGTTGTAAAAGACTGCATGCTTACTGCATTACAGATGCACCTTTACAATTCTGGAACAAGCTGGCCTAATTAAAGGCAATTATTTATGACAGCTTCTCCTTTGCTACATCCAAACACATCTCCATGGCCAAAATAACATATGCTAAAAGACATGCATGATTGGCATGTCAGGGTGAGGACATCATGATCCCATTTTTCCCTATTTGTAAAAGTGAGTCCAAGAGTGGAAGTATATATTCCCCGACAAGAATTTTCATGTGGGTAATGCATTAATACAAATTCTCCTTGAGTCAGAGAAGACTAAAATAGTAAATCTTCACCTACAGAATTCCTGACAATTTGACATTGTGTAAAGGTAAAAACATATACTCAGTGGAATTTGGACATCTCTGCTACTAGGTCTAAAACCTGATAGAGGAATTCCAAAAAGGAGAAAATATTTTTCTGCTACAAATCAACGAGACTAAAGAGGCAGTGTGTCTCCAGCATACCATCAACATTTTAGATATCTGAAGTATTGTACTGCATTATGGACCAGCTGTTTCGAAAACCATCAAAGTTATTCATGTGCAAAAAAGATTAAGTTGCTATTAATAAACCCCGCCTGTTCTGTCAAGGATGACATAATTTTTGTTGAGATTCAGGGGGATGGAAGAATCTCTTTCCTCTGGTGTTCAGCCATTCAGTTTCATGAAAGACCGTCAAGCTTTCATGAGAGTAGTGCTTAAGGTTTTAAGCTGGCAACATAATTAACTTCATAATAATGTATATTTATTTCATTTATTTCATTAATCAAAGTGAATAAAATACTACTAAAAGGAAATGGTTTCCCTCTTAAAATCATAATTCCAAGAGATTCTGAAAGGTACCCAATAGGTTGTACACTTAGCACTTTCAAACCATTAACAGCTTGCTTCTTCACAATTTGTGATAAACATTTCAAGTCCAGTTCCTATCTCTTCCAGCAACTCAGAAATCTACAAGCAGTAATCTATTGAATAAATCCGATTTTTGCCATATATTGCCATATTTTTTTCTTCATGAAGGTATTGTAAAGCATCCCGAGTTGCCTCTAATTCATAATGGATTAATAAAAGCCTGGCTTGCAGTCAACTTCAAGACTGCTTGTATGTTAGATTACCAGAATTTCCAAGAATCATGAGACAGCTGATTACATTTAGAGTTCCTTTCCTTTACAAAGCAATTGACTTAATTCTAAGTAAACTTGAATCAAAATCCAAGTCTGTGCCTTCTAAATATATGACCTTATTAGCCTCTAAAGAGTAACAAAAGGAAAAACGGGGAAAATAATAATTACAGTTTCTTAAGATCATGCTTTGGGGTCTTGAATTTTGGGGAAAATATATATATATATCAATAAATACTAACTTCTTAGACATTTTGTGAATCAACAGGGATATTTACCATTTAATTCTGGACCAGCTGCAAGATAGTTATAAATTGAACAATCAAGCTACAGGGATTTTAATTTCTTTTTAAGAAAAAAACCTCTATATTTGTATAAGTGAGGATCAATTATGGTAAATTTAAAAAACATCACAGTTACTTATACTACACAAACATCATGGTATTTTTATTGACCAAAAGCCCAAATGTATCTAAGGTTGAGCATACTATATAACCAAACAGTTAATAATAACTTGAGAATCTTTCATGCCTGAAAATTATAGTATGGAAACTGCAAATTCAAGTCTTGAAATAAGGCCGAGGACACTGTTTCCCACCCATCTGACTAAACAAATAAAATAGTTCTGTTTCAAGAGAATATTACCAATGAAGTTCCTATTGACAACAATAATAATTTTCCTATTTTAACAGAAGCATGGATATGAATGGTTTCTTTTCTCTAAATGCATAGTCATTGCTATGCACAAAAACAGCACATACCATACCATTTTCTTTACAAAGGTCCTAATGCTATAAAACCACTCGCAAGTATAGGCTGTGACAAGTTTTCTGTCTACAGGCACAGCATCTTTCTAGGCCAGTCAAACCTACATTCCCTCCACAAAAACAATGCATAGTACAGTATTTGCTGAAGAGTGAGGTAGAGGACATGTTGAAAAGTGTGCCTTTTATGTATGTAAATAGATTTCTGAAATACAGTTGAAATATATATAGATATAATATATATGGTGTGTGTATATATATACACACACTATATATGCACTAGTATCAGCATTTCACAGCTTTTGAGTCTTTAGCTTTTTCAAGTTCAAGGAATGTATAAGAGGTTTTACTGTGTGATGAGTACTTGCTCACATGCGTCTGTACGCATAGATATATACTCAGTATTCTCTGGGGCCTGGGTTAAGGACATCACTAGGAAACTTCCTAGTCTGGCTCAACCCTCAGACTATTATCCATTACTGCTCTTTCATGTGCGTGGCAATGAAAGCCATAATACATAGTCCAAGGGCAATCAAAAGAGATCTCGGGGCACTGGGATGCTTGGTAGGGGAATCTGGAATACAGGTTATTTTTCCTTCTCTCACAGAATCACAGAATATCAGGGATTGGAAGGGACCTTGAAAGATCATCTAGTCCAATCCCTCTGCCGGAGCAGGAACACCTAGATCAGGTCACACAGGAATGCATCCAGGCAGGTTTTGAGTATCTCCAGAGAAGGAGACTCCACAACCTCCCTGGGCAGCCCATTCCAGTGTTCCGTCAACCTCACCATAAAGAAGTTTTTTCTCATATTTAAGTGGAACGTCCTATGTTCCAGCTTGCATCCATTACCCCTTGTCCTATCATTGGACGTCACAGAGAAGAGCCTGGCTCCATCCCAGTTGTGGGCAGCAATATTGGAAGAAACAGACAGACCCAGTCTATTAATACATGGCTTTGTGGCTGGTGTCACTGACACAATTTTGGGTTTTTCACTAATGGGATGACCTGCTGGCATCACACAGGATACCTTTCTGAAAGGGAGAAGAGATTCTTTGCTCACAAGCTCATTGACAGAGCTTTAAATTAGGCTTGAAAGGGGAATGGAATAATATCTGGCTTGCCCATGGAAAGCTGTGAGACAATGTACATGTTCGAGGGATGGGATGCTGGCAGGGATCCTCAGCCTGTTACTCTGAGATGTGCTGGCTACACATGAATGATGAATCCCATGACTGGAGTGAGGCTATCGATGGCTACAGGCTGCTCAGAAGGGACAGGCAAGAAAGGAGAGGTGGAGGGGTTGTACTCTACATCAAGAGATGGATAGAATGTGAAGAGCTGTCCCTGAAGAGTAGCCACAAGCAGGTTGCAAGCATATGGGTAAAAATTAGAGATCAAGGCAACAAAGGAAACCTTGTGGGCAGTGCCTACTATATGCCACCTGATCAAGGGGAGCCTATTGACAAAGGCTTCTTACTCTAGCTACAGGAGACGTGTGCACAGGCTCTTGTCCTGCTGGGGAACTTCAACCATCCCAACATCTGCTGGAAGAGTAGCACAACAAGCTGTAAGCAATCCAGGAGATTCTTGGAGTGCATCAGCAATAACTTTATTCATGGGTTCATGGGAAGAGTAAAGTCAGGACCCTGAAAGTTTAGGGAAGCAAATGCCAGCTCTCCAGGTTAGTCATTACGAGTCCCTGGGAAACTGCTCTCAGGCCAAGGGAGCAGAACAGAGCTGGCAGATCTTTAAGGACTCTTGCCATACAGCACAAGATCTCTCAATCTCCAGGTGTAAGAAATTAGAAAAGTAAGGCAAGAGGCAAGCACAACTGAGTGAAGACCTGCTGGTTAAAATAAAGGCAAGAAGGAAATGCACAGACAATGAAAGCAGGGGCAGGTACCCTGGGAAGAGTATAGGGACACTCCCTGGTTTTGTAAGGATAAGGTCAGGAAGGCTAAGGCATGGATGGAGCTTTGGCAAGGGATGCAAAAAATAATAACGGATGCTGTAGGCATGTCAAACAGAAAAGGAAGATCAAAGAAAGTGTATCCCCCCAACCAAGACTGGCAGACTGGTAATAATGGAAGAGGAGAAGGCTGAGGTCCCCAACAATGCTTCTGATTTAGTCTTCACTGGCAACCTTTCTCCCCACACCTCTTGAGGGGATAGACCACAAGGCTCCGGGTGGAGAAAAGTCCCTCCCACTGTAAGAGAAGACCAGGTTCATGAACACCTGAGGAGTCTGAACATACAGAAGTTTAGGGGACCTGACGAGATGCATCCAAGAGTCCCAAGGGAATTGGCTGATGTAGTTCCCAAGCCGCTCTCCATGATATTTTAAATATAATGGCAGTTAGGTGAAGGCAGTGACTGGAAAAAGGGAAACATTGCACCCATTTTTAAAAACGGTAGAAGGGAAGACCCTGGGAACTATTTACCTGTCAGCCTCACCTCTATACCTGGGAAGATGCTCCTAGAAGTTACACTAAGTCATGTGAAGGACAGGGAAGTGATTCCCGACAGCCAGCATGGCTTCACCAAGGGTACATCCTGCCTAATCAACCTTGTGGCTTTCTATGATGGAGTGACTACCCAGTGGACAAGGGAAGAGATATAGGTGTCATCTGTCTGGACTTCTCTAATGCCTTTGACAGGGTCCCCCCCAATATCTTTTTTCCTAAATTGGAGATACACAGATTTGATGGGTAGATGATTTGGTGGATGATGAATTGGCTGGACAGTTGCATCCAGAGGGCAGGGGTCAATTGGTTAACGTTCAAATGGAGATCAGTGACAAGTGGTCTCCCTCAGGAGTCTGTACTGGGACCAGTGCTGTTTAATACCTTCATCAGAGACATAGACAGCGGGATTGAGTGCACCCTCAGCAAGTTTGCAGACAGCACAAAGCTGAGTGGTGCAGCTTACACACTGGAGGGATGGGATCCCAGCCAGAGGCACCTGGACAAGCTAAAGCAGTGGGCTTGTGTGTGCCTCATGAGGTTCAACAAGGCCAAGTGCAGGGTCCTGCACCTGGGTCAGTATCAACACAGGCTGGGGAATGAAGGGATTGAGAACAGCCCTGTCAAGAAGAACTTGGGGCTACTGGTGGATGAAAAGCTAGACATGAGCAAGCACTGTGTACTCACAGCCTGAAAGCCAACTGTATCCTAGGCTGCATCTAAAGAAGCATGGCCAGGAGTTTGAGGGAGGTGATTCTGCACTTCTACTTGCTCTGGTGGAACCCCATCTGGAGTAGTCCATCTAGCTCTGGAGCCCTCAGCACAGGAAAGACATGGACCTGTTGTAGTGGGTCCAGAGAAGGGCCACAAAAATGATCAGAGGGCTGGAGCACCTCTCCTATGAGGACAGGCTGAGAGAGTTGGGGTTGATCAGCCGGGAGAAGAGAAAGCTGTGGGGAGACCTTACTGTGGCCTTTCAGTAATTTCCTGGGGCCTACAGGCCAGATGAGGGGAAACTTTTTAGCAGGGCATGTTGCAGATAAATGTTCTAAACTAAAAGAAGGTAGATTTAGACTAGACATGAGGAAGAAATGTTTTATGATGAGGGTGGTGAAACACTGGAGCAGGCTGCCCAGAGAGGTGGTAGATTCTCCACCCCAGGAAACATGCAAGGTCAGGTTGAATGGGGCTCTGAGCAACCTGATTTAGTTGAAGATGTCCCTGCTTATTGTGCAGGTGTTGGACTAGATTATGTTTGAAGGTGTTTCCAACCCTATCTATTCAATGATTCTAATATATACATCATTAGTATCAACACAGAAATTTTCAATATAGAAGTCTGCATATTTTTAAGACACATAAATGCTATTTCAGTTCAGAAGCCTTTGAGTGAAGAGACAGTCTGCACTTATATTGGTTCCTTTATCAGCAAGACCATGGATCAAACTATTCCATCCATACAAGATGACACCCATTCCCAAAGTATGAAACAGCTTTTCTCTTAAACCATATTGTCTGAGAATAGGATAAAGCCTCCTGTACTCAGACTCATGAATAAGAAAGTTGAACATAAAATAAGAGAATGAAAAATACATACAGCTAATTGATGTAGATTAGTCAGAATTTCATTTTGATCTTTAAACCCAGTTGTATGAATTTTGCTCACAGCATCTTCTTTCTCAGTAAGCCATGCATCAAAAAGGCACTGAAAGAAAATTGGAGAGAAGAGAATGGAGAAGATTCAGTCAGGCATTTGCTAACACAATTTTTTGAAGAACGTTCCTACTTATAACTTCTAAAACTACTCACCTGCTCTTCTGCAAAGTGCTGCCATTTACGAAGAATGTCTTGTAGAAGGATCCATCGGTCTTCTGTCCATCTACAGATGACTGCCCAACGCTTTCCAAAGTGCTAGAAAGAAACACACAATAGAGGTTTGCATTTTTTTTTCTTTAAAACAAGGCAATCCTGTTTTCCTATGGCATTACAAATTTTTGTGAAAACCCTTTAAAGATTCACTTTTTACAGTCCTAAGCCCTTCAAACATATTGCATGCCACACTGAAATGGATCTTACCACCATTTGAAATAAAACAAAATGGAGAGAACTGGGAAAGCAACAGAGCCAAAAAGTGAGAATTTTAATACTAATCTATAGACACGTTTGTGGTTTTGTTTTGTTTTTTTTCCTATTAGCTCTTGAAAAACCTCAGTTTCAAAACTGTATAATGCCCAAACCATAACTACTTGAAGTGTAATTGTGGTGGCCCAAAGATGAGATCAAAGCAAAAAAATATCTGATTTTCAAGTTTTACTATCATTGTAGCTGATCTAGGTTTTAACCTGTTTTCAAATTTCACAATGGGGACAAAACCCTCCACCTTATAAGCTAACACACAAGCATAAATCGCCCTAAGGTTTCCTAGGTATTTGTAGCATATGCTACTACATGTGTTTTAAAATTACACAACACACTCCCCTGTTCTCTCTCACTTATTTTAACTGAAACCAAGCGTTATTACTTTTTTTAATTTCCTACTAGCCTTTGATGAAAAATGCTTATGACAAAGGATGAGACTCAATACTGCTGTGATGGTATGGCATACCAGACAACCTTTATTGCAAAGAATTGCAATAATTTAACTACCTCTGAGTATCACATGCAAATTGTTCAGCTAAATCATAGATACAACTTAAAAAACATTACAAAATCTGCATGATATTCTTTACTATTGCATTCTTTTTTGTTTTTTCATGTCTTTCAAAAGCACATATTGAAAAAGGAAAAACAGTCTCTTAGTTTTTTTTTCACATTTATTTATTCACTTGATGATTCTTATGTGTTCTTTCCAACTTCAGATATTCTATGCTTCTACATTTTTCATGTTTACATATTTTTCACTAGATTCTAATTTAGTTTTAGCAAAAATGTAGCAGCCAAATGGTGGATTTTTAAAACCAGGGGATTACAATTCTAATTTTATTTTCTATTAGGAATGACAGGATTTTATTTTGTACAGGCTAGGAAAAGAAAGGTAAAATTTCACGCTGCCATTTGAATTTGAGGCTTTACTAATTTTGTGTCAAAGTAAAAAATCAGTAGATAGCATGTTTTTCCAGATGTGAAAACACTAAAACCAGAACAAGCCTTGCAGGCAGTTGTCATGCCATTGAGTTATATCTTATTAGATATTGGCTAAATTTTGAAAAATGAAACCTAGCTAGCATAATAATGCTGATTTTAAAACATACCAATTCTTAAACAGCTCAAACATGTTACACAGTAGTACAGAGAAACATTCCTTTTTAGTCACTTGCTGCATGAATACAAAGTAGATTTTGAGGAAGTTGGTTTGTTTATTTTAGGCTTTGTATTAGGATCATGATTTTGGTATACAACTGGAATTATATAAGTTGTCCTTAGAATGGTGAGTTGGAAGGGACCTTAAAGATCATCAAGTTCCAAACCCCCTGCCATGGGCAGGAACACCTCCCAATATAACAGTTTGCTCAAAGCCCCATCCAGACTGGTCATGAACACCTCCAGGGACAGGGCATCCACAACATCTTTGGGCAACCTGTTCCAGTGTCTCCCCACCCTCACAGTAAAGAACTTTTTCTTCCTAATATCTAATCTAAATCTCCTCTCTTTCAATTTAAAACCATTACCCCTTTTACTATCACTATACTCCCTGATAAAGAATCTCTCCTGTAGGCCCCTTTCAGGTAATTAGATCTTTACATAAAACAAGACATTTTGCAAATCCAAGAATGGGGTTTCTTTTCACATCAAAATCATGTTTGGTGTTAGTGTTCCCTTGCCATAAAGCATAATGATCAAAGATCACAATTCAAGCAAACACAAAAAAAATCAGGTTTTCAATGTGAATATTTCAGAAGGCTAATTTCAGTATCAACAGAAACAAATACTTGATGGTGAAACAGCTGTGTCCTCAAGTTATCAAGGTTGCTAATCACTAGTTCAAAAATTACAAGCATATCCTTACTCATAGCTCAAGCGCTTCAAATCGGAACCCTGATATGTGACTCTGTCTTTCCTAACAATTCCCACAATTCAGGATAATTGTTGTTATTTAACATCCCCCAAACACTGTACATGATTCCATGAAGTCATAAGAAGCAGCCTCTCTTGCTAATTCTTTAACAAGGTTCAAGCTTACGTACTTCGTTTTCCCTATATGCCCTTTCTTCCCACTGTCATAGAGAAAAATATCTTAATGTCTGAAACGCTACATATGCAGATGGTGAGGTGAATTACATTTGGTTGGTTTCATGCCTAATTTGCACTGAACTTTATGGATACTAATTACGTAATGCATTTTAAAAGTACAATTACAGTTTTTACTGAAGGATTCAAAAATCATCCCAAAGTTAAGCAGCAAAGGTTTTGGTACCTTTGGTTTAGATCAATGTTTTAAGAAAAATCTTTTCATAACCAGATGTCTGCCCATGCAGGTGTAGATCAGAATAAATTACACTGCAGAAATATAACCAATAGCTTGCATCTGCCTGGGATTCTGAATTCTCATACAAGAAAAAAACAAGGTTTTAGAACTGAAAAACATTTTATTCAAACAGGACCTCTAGAAAAGAATGAATGGACTTTCACAACTTTTATGTTTTTCTGAAGAAAATTTAAATTTTTTTTAAGTGTGCAATACCATGATTTATGCAAGCTCTTACATTTCCACATTGCAAAGGGACTTACATAATGGATATATACTTATATATATCATTCACGGATACAGAGGAAAACTTGGAGTTGGTGGAAATGTGCAGTAATCTGTACAAACATATTAAAAACTACTTATTGCTAATTTCATGATAATTATTTGTTTTATTAAATTATTAATTAATAATTTTGATGGATAATGCTGTGACAAAATGAAATATACTTTTAAAAGAGATTATATTTTTCTTTTTAATCACTACATGAATAATAGTTAAAGACTATAAATATTTATTTTTCTAAACTCTTTTCAAGGAGAACAGTCTAAATACTACTAGAATATGAAGCAAACCAAATTGAATTTAAGGTATACCACCCCATGCAGTACAGAAACATATTAGATACTTGAAGTAGGAATATCTACAAAGGTTAGCCTTGTGTGAGAGAGACTCAATCCTGGGATCATTAAATCTACACTTACACAGCCCCTTTTCTACCACTAACTGCAATTCAGCACAGTTCCATATGAACACATACTGTACATAACACACATACTGCATGTCCTGGTCACTGGTAAGCAACCATAATTTTCCTTGATATCTATGAAAGCAATAGCAACAGGCACACACAAAAGTATATTGTTTCGTATGTTCTCAGTTATTTAGTTTTTCCATATGTGTCAGCATATTATATTTGATTGCTACAATTTAAGTTATGCTAATCATAGACTAAGACTCAAAATAATTCCCTATCTTTATGCTTATGCTACTTTTTATATCAGACTTGTATTGTATTCTCTTCTTTTAATGTTTTATAAATAAACCAGTGAATCTTTTATTGATAGTGCCTTACAAAACTCCTAGCGGAGTAATTTTTTATTATCTCATGTTTTAAGCAGCATTTTTTCAGTCATTGCAAAGAAATAGTTTGCTCTCAACGTCAGCAGTAATATCTTCATCAACTTGCCTTTATCACTGTGATATACCTTGAAAAATATTTTTTGTTTGCTCATCTAGAAAACACCAAAAACTCAAGAGTACAAAATCAAACGTCTGGCTTGGCATGTACTCTAAGAAATGCAGTGATCTGTATACTACAAACGTTTTTACAATTTTACAATTTTCAGCATATTATTCCAAAGGGCTGCAAAACCTACATGTTTTTTTTGTTTGTTTTTTTTTGTTTTGTTTTGTTTTGTTTTGTTTTGTTTTTTTCTCAGTAGTCTGACAAGACATGTTATTTTAATAAAGTAAGTAAATGACTACATAACTGCACAGATAAAAGGGTTGAGACTGTGACCTGCCTTAAACCTGTTATTTCTCATGAGAGATCATAACAACCATGACACTGAGATAAAGCTGTTTGGTTGAATAGGTTTAAGACACAGTTTTGAGTCAGAAATACCATGTCAGGACTGTCTACTTATAAAGTAGATATTGACCACTAATTGACATGACTTTATTTGACTTTATGGACACCTTTACAAATGTTACCTTATTTACACCAAACAGTAGTCAATGCTGTGTGATGCCCAGAAACTGAGACTGCACCAAGGGTTTTGTTCCTAACACTTCGGAAAAGAAGTCTCCAGAGAAGCTGACTGAATCCACAGTAAAAAGTAAAGCACCTTCTTGCTCCCCTGAAATGCCCTAGTTGGACTTTTCAGAGAAACCTATGAGCAAAAGGAACTTTTTTTGTTTGTTTGTTTTGTACTGGGAGGACTCTGAAAGAATATTCTTTATGACCACAAAAAGCAGGAGATAAAATATTCCTACTCTGCAAAAAGGTCAAAGTAGGGAAACATCAGAATATGAGAAAATGAGTAAAACCAACACAACCCCTGGGAACACTGCAGTGAATGTATAAAAAGTGAAATAATATGCCTCAAATCAGCAACTAATAGACGAAGATTTTTGAAAGACACTTTTCTAATAAACTACAGCTATCCACTCTTTAAAATGATGCAAAATAGCAGAAATATGGCCTTGTCTGTATGCAAAATTAATTTTAAAAAAAGGAAATATTTAGCACATTCACGGAATTTTTTCCCATGTAGCAGTAAGCAGTGTGTGTAGTTCTTCAACATTCCTCACTTATTTTGACATATTTTTACAAGAACTACCCATACATCATCTTCAATCAAAGGACAGTACCCTGAATGATATGAGTGTTATTATAGACAGTGTAAATTACACTCTCAGCTTCTTTCCCTCAGCAGGGGAAAAGGCCATCAAGAAGCATTTCATACATTTAATGGAGATCTTTTTCCAGTACAGAGTCAAACCCCTGAAGACTGGGGAGGGCTCTAATTTGAGCTGCCTGAAAGAGGGGAGATTTAGATAAGATAGTAGGAAGAAATTCTTTACTGTGAGGGTGGGGAGACACTGGAACAGGTTGCCCAAAGATGCTGTGGATGCCCTGTCCCTGGAGGTGTTCATGACCAGTCTGGATGGGGCTTTGAGCAACCTGTTATAGTGGGAGGTGTTCCTGCCCATGGCAGGGGGTTTGGAACTTGATGATCTTTAAGGTCCCTTCCAACTCTAACCATCCTCTAATCATTCAGACTACCCCTTAAGGCAAAAGCTATTTGTAAGAGAGGCATTGCGGTTACTTTTGGTTTTCCAAGCAATGTTAACTTTTATGCGGATAATTTGTTTCTGGGGACACTTCTGGCTTCTATACCATTAACCGTCTCTTAAATAGACTTTTATTTTCTTTTTTTGCATATACAATATATCTTAAGAGCTTCCATAATGTTCATTTGAAGCCAGTATAGGTTCTTGTACCCTTTTGAGAGTTTAAAAATCTGTAAGTTACCTTTTCATTACTTTTAATATTGTTTTATACAGATGCATGCATAAATATATACACATTTTATACATATATATTTATCTATATGAAAATATTTCAGGAATCTCTATCTCAATCTTTTTCAAAAAGAAAGGCATAACTAAATCACAGCTGCTTGGAAAATGCAGCCTTAGCTACTACTTAGCAATAACTTCTCACTTTCTTTCAAATCCGATCCTGACCAGTATCTCACTCAGGCAGCCTTATTGAGCTCGTTTTTCTGACAGTGCACACTCTTATTTCACTCTACTTTTAAAAGTCCGACTGGCAGATACATAAGCAAGCTTTGAACTGTGCTCCATTGTGCACTGTCCAATGCTCTAATGGTTGTGGCCTGCCAACACATCTCCGGTGTATATATTCCGTTCACAAGTGACATGAAAGAAATAAAATAAAATAAAATAAAATAAAATAAAATAAAATAAAATAAAATAAAATAACGAATCCAAAGAATCTTTCTGTACACTCAAAAATGGAGACATAACATGTTTGCTAGTTGGTGGACTGTGGTAACTCAACTCTCCTGGGCATGAAAGTAGGAAATTTTGCACATCTCCCTAACAATCTTAACACGATAGCTTTACACCTGTATATTGTTTTTATTAACACCTGTAATATTTCTTCATATTTTGTGAGTAACAGAACAATGGGATTATTGAACTTTTCTTTCAGATTCTTCTCCAAGTGTGATTCAAGGAGGGTACTGAATTGTTGGACTGTTCCATGCTACCCCATGCTACCTGCGCTGCAGGTTGCTGTGCCTCAGGAACTACCTTACTGGTATATTTCAATGAATCAGTGATAGTTATAATTGGGCATGCTTTATTCCAGTAACATGCATGTTCCTCCACTAGTACGGTTGCAAAGGTATATTTCCATTGTGTTTCATTTACAATTGTCATTTTTTATGTTTCTTTGATGGGGTAAATGCATTAGAGTAATGCCTGAGTTCTGTTTTGGGTTGGATAACAATAAAGGTCATCCACAGAAGTTGCATGGGATATAAATGGTACCTTTGCAACCAACGTAATAATAGGGGGATATAGCTGTATCGCCTGAGGTGCTCTTAATTGTTCCGATATCTTTCTGAGGATCTGAAACTAGATTAAACATAAACTAATGTACCCAGCTTTGTTTTTCACACTATTAAAAAAAACCTGAGTTGTACATCTTCTACTTTATCAAGTGCAGTAAATACCAAATACCTTTAATAATTTCCCCTTTGCTCATGCTTTACCAGACCTCTTTTCAAGAATCCTGCTTGCCAACATAGAATAATATCGTGGTTGAACTTTTTCCAATTTGTTTTTGTGTTTTATTTCATATTTCTCTTCCACTCGAGGTATTTTCCTAGTTTAGCTAGGAACTAGTTCTAGAACCATGTGCTTGCAAGTATCTGCTTTATTCCACTGAAAACAATACAAGGAGCTGGCAGGAAATTCTGGAAGGCTAACACCGTTTTGAGAAGGTACACCCAGTTCTGACACTTTAGATTAATTTAAAAGGAAGTAGGAATTGACAAATCAGTAGAAGATGATTGTTACCATGGCTGGGTTGTGCTTCTTGAGTGACTAAGAAGGTGCAATAAAGAAAGTTGAGTTTATTTTTGAAGCGGCAGTTTTCAGCACGTTAGTCAACCATGTACTGCCTACACTTAATTACAGACTATTTACGGGTTTAGTGGTATTGGTACCCAGATTAGGTAGATTCAAGATAGTAGAGAGATACTTGTCTGAACTACAGCTATACCTTTCAGTTGGATGTACTGATGGCTTCTCTAGAGAAACCTTGGGCTTTAATGATTCAAAAAACAGAAACCTTTTTATTTCCTTGGGCAATGAAACAAAATGAAAGTACTTTCTTTCTGAAAGAAAAATAGAAGGAATCTTGATTTAAATGAAAGATCATTGTCCTTAAATACAACAGACAATGGTTTTACTTCTGTTAGAACTAATGAAATACAGTTAAGAAATGGAAAATAAACACTTGCCCTTGGATAGATAAAACACATTGATACTGAAGGAATCACAAATCAAAATGAAAATTGCTCTCAGGTATTTGTTTTTTCTCCAAAATACATGCATTTATCCATCTATGTAAATGTCACGTCCTGCAGAAATATTTAAGATTATTCTCAGAAATATTTCCAGAGACATCCAATACTAAGTAGTTCTTCTTCAAACTTAGCTTAACACTTAGTGCCACTGATAGCTTTTTATCTGATAGACAGAAGGTTAGTTGCTACCTGAAGCTGCTCTTCCAGTGCAGCAGTAGCTCCGTCTCCACTGTTTTCATCCACGACCACCACCATATGGGTTAGAGAATTCACCTTCACTTGTTCCTGTTCCAAATCTTCTTGAAATGCCTATAATTAAAGCATACATGTTAGAAAATGTGTTCCAAGGTAAGAAAATGCTGTGTTTGGAGTCCCACTGACTGATTAACACACATAACTAACTAGTTATGAGACCTTTATAACCCCATTCCCATCAATATGAAGTAATTTAAACTTCCTTTGCTACCTTAGTGTATGTATGCTAACATAACCATATTGGGAGATTTCCATTCCTTTCATAAAAATAGCTTACTGTTACTCACTCATAAATTCTAACTCCTGATACAATATACCAGACCAAAAATTTGGTTTGAGAAAGCATTTGTTGAGTTGATGTAGTTGATTTA
>VZTM01027545.1:33885-43997 GCA_013400555.1 Jacana jacana
GGTGTTGAGGGATCTGGTGTAGGGGAGAACTTGTAGAGTTCCTCTTGCATTGCCTTTTTTTGGTAACTTTTCTCGGAGTTTTAAAAGCACCTTTTCAAAAATTCATCATCATTTTTACCCAGAGAATGGCCTGTTATTATTATACTGATTTTAACTGTCCATTGAGCATTGTTAACTCTTGCACCCTCGGCTTTTCTATTAGCTGCATGTGTCTTACAAATAAAAAGTTGTCACCTCCCACAAAGTGCTAACCCAGGTAATTCTGGAAGAATAACCCCCCAAAAAAGGCAAATGCCTTGTTAGTTGTTTTTTATCAGACATGTCAGCTCAGTACTTGGCAGTTGAGATCACTCACTAGAATTGGAATATCAACATTATTTTCTTTTCTGTAAGTTTTAACAGAATAACTTCTTTGTTGCTAGGAAATGCTATAAATCTTCAACTGTAGATAAAATGCTAACCCATTGTATTTTATCCATACTGTGCAAAAATAATATATATATAAAAAAATTCTTGTTCATTTACTGTGGGAATAATGCAGTTTATCTAAGTGTTCATTGTCTAACTCACTGCACTATATACCTTGTAGCCAGAAATTGCTGTTAGATACTGATTTTATTTCCATGTTAAAATTATAGATCCAATTATTTCCATTTCCTCTCCCAAACAGAGGTGGTAGGAGTTATTTTTGGTGAAGCATGGTGGAGTTATTTTTAGATTTTTATTTTTTCCCCCATTCATATAGGGAGCTCCATAAGCAAACCCAATAATGATTCCAAGTTTATAGCTTGCATGTTAAGGTACTACATGTTGTATAAATATTTGTCATTTGCTTCATTGCAATGCCTTTTGGCTTTGTTTTGCTTGTCAGCCATTCTGGCAGATGACAGTCTTCAGAAGCTCCACAGCAGTTTCATGAATGCCTTGGGGAAGCTTCTTAGATGTAGACAACAGTATGGAAGGGAAGTGTCAATGAGTTCAGTTTTAGCTATTGAGCGATTGTCACTGTGAGCTGATTACTCATGGAAGTTGAGCGTTCGGTATTGGGCATGGGTTTGAAAGTAAAGCAATTGGATAATGCATGATCTTAAGATAAGGAAAAAGAGGGCTACAGAAAAGGATGGTGAGACAAAGCAAACAGGTAGGAAGAGCTCTGCCACATGTAAGGACCAAAAGTGGAGGTAAGACTACTATGCTTTGTCAACACCTGAGAAGAGATTGCTCTTAACTACATCAGACAAGGTTTTTCATAACCCTGTAAAGTAACACTGTGTTTCCCTGGACACCACAACAGCACATCCAGCTCTGGGCTGAATAGTACTGTGGCCTGCCATTTTGTCTTCTCCTCCCAACATATATGTCAGGCTCTGCTTTCCATGTGGAAAAAAACTGTGACTGACAGGCCCCAGGTAACTGTTAAGACAGGCTACCAGTACTGTGGGGTGCCTGCTGGAGATTACTTGCCTCATGCCCTGTAGGTAGACTGAGGGACAGATAAGGTATTAACTGTAGTAAACCGTAGGGCATTGTACTCTCATTCAGAAATCACTTTCCTGTCAGAATATCCTTCATTAATAGTCACTGAAGGAATCATACTGTAAACCCTCTGTGGCTGCTTTTGGATTTCTGGAACTCAGTAAGAAACAAAGATAAAGAAAAGCGTGGACTAGATTATTTAGCAGTGATTTAAGGTGGAGGGTCTTGTGCTCAAAAAGTGCCCTTGAAAAAAGAGAATCACTGACATAGTAGAGAGCAGAAGGAATGACAATAAATTATAAATGTTAAATAAAAAAGCATACAGATATTCAGAAGATTGTGATATATACAATCATATTACCATGCAGGAAGAACAAAACAAATAATTGGGGTTGGGCATATATTTATTTGCTTTTTAAAAAGCTAGACAGCCAGACAAAGCAGAAAATTGGTTGCTGCATTGGATTTGTGGACTTCTTAGTCTTCTGCATCAGTGGAGAAAAAAAAGTTTGGTTTTTTTTAAATTAAAATGAAACTTGAATATATTACAAATGCACTGTTAAGAAGTTAAATAAAAAGGAAAAAAAGGCCAAAAAACACGTGCCAAGGACAGGTCCTGAGAGGTTTGTAAGGAAACATGAAGCACTAGCTACATAGCAAATAAAAAACTTTGATGCATATTTTTACTAGCATGCTTCACCTTCCTCTAATAATTCAGTCTTTACTCCAACTTTGTCAGAGACACTATGGCTCATAAATATTCATCGTTTTAAAGAAATTACATAGATTTTGTCTTAAAGTCAATATTGAGTTTGTTAATGAAAATGACTCAGTTAATTAACTAAATGGCATCCTAAAAAGAACTTACATGAAACTCCTTCTTACACTGATTGTTTTTCATGAAGAAATGATGCATAAAAATTAACTTTTCCCCCTTCCATTTTAAATCATTCTTTTTTATATGCTCTAGGGATGGTGATTTTAAGCAGATAAAACTTTCTGAACAGTGGCTGTAAGAATTGCTGGTTTATGCAATCATCTTACTAGTTGATGGAACTGTCAACTGTGATTTATCAATACGACTGGATTGAAGCTTGCATTTAGTAATTATGACTGTAGTTACTTCTTTATTATCCAAGTCCTGGCTCGGACAATATAAAAACCTGCTTTCAGTACAGTTATGCTGTGGGCTGATTGCAGCATAGTCACCTGTGTCATTTTTCCTAATATTTCTATTTTTGCAGAAATTTAATAGTAAACCAGAAGCTGCTGCTTGTTTTACATTTAGTAAGGAAAGCAATTCACACAGGAACCTATGCAAGCTTCATTTTTCTGTATGCAAGCAATTGTGATTTGTTTTTCAGACCTGTCACTACCAGTTATCCTATATTAGAATCCCACTTTCGGAAAGTTATTTGTATATCACAGGGACTCTTCCAAGCAAGGAATGTAAGAAAAACATTGTTAACAGTCTTCCCAGACATCCCACAACATACTTTTGCTCCTATTCATAGCAATTTATTATAATTTATCGCATTATGCATATCAAGAAAGCTAAATTTTAATCCGCTGTCAAATTCATCAAAATAAGATCCTTCTTTAAGTGATAGTCTGTTATTAAGAGGTTGGTGAGGCAGCTAGCAAGGGAAAGGAGTACCTTATATAATACTGGTGAAAAAAAAAAAGAACAAACAAAACAAAACAACAAACACAACAAAACAACAAGCTGTTATTTCCACTTATGTTAAAATACTGGAATTTGGAATTTCTTTACTCTCCGCTCACCATTAGGAAAATTGTCCGTATTCTTTATTTGACAAATGACATTTTGGGGAAATGCATCTCCTTATCTGTATTCCCAAGCAGCTGGGTAATAATTGTATTATCTTCTGTTTCATCATTTCAGGTAAATAGGAAATGACCTTGACATTGACTTGTGAGAGAGAAGGGAAATATTAAAAATCAGGTCACTAGAAATATAATATGTATAAGTAATTTCAGTGACTTTCCCTTTATCACGTCACAGTTGCTGATAATTGCAGTGGTGCCTTACCAGTAATATAATTTATCAAGTTCATTCATTTGCAATAACATTTCTGACCTCTGCAAAACTATTCCCCGTAGGTCATTCTCTATTATGTACTGTCTCTACCTTTTCATTTTGAGCTTTGTTCCTGAGTTAAAGGATTGAATTGTAGCTCTACAGCTATTATTTTAATTGATACTACTTTAATTGAATCTGCTTTCTGGATATTCATAAGGAATGAAACAGAACAGGGACACAGAATGTGATTTTACATCAGGTGACATATTTTATACAACTTATTCCTCCCTTTATACTTTCTATTATCATATGAATTGGTGCTCCTTTCCATCTGCTCAGCTCTTTCCATCAGCACATCACATAGTGCATACACACAACTGTGTGTATAGACTGAAAAATAACCATCTATCTAAAACTAAAAGCGGGAAACAGCAGTAGAGAACTGGAGGATCTGAAATGATCAGAGAGATCTATACTGCCAAGCAGAGTATATGTATTGTTTTGCACCAAAGTAATCAGGTTTGTGGGGGATGGGGAGGGTGGAAAGAACGTAATGGTGTATCACTTAGGCTTCTCCTGTAGGAAGATCATCCGAAATGTGAGGTTGAGATGAAATAGAAACAGTCAATGCAAGTAATTTAAGAATTCCTAAGAAGAAGAAATGAAAATATTTAGATAAAGGTCTAGACTTTGAAAATGTGTAATTAGTCAAACTTCACAGTGTATTCTTATGCTTTGAGAGATATCATCATTTCTCTGCTGGTAATTTATTTGTGGGGTTTTTTTTTTTAGTATTTTAATGAAAAGAACAAACTTGGAATATGTGGACTTAAATAAGTGGGATAGTTTAACACAACACAACTAAGTGTTTTGAAGACCAGTGTTAGTTTGTAAAATTAATCCCTCCTGTTGTTTCCCAATTTTGCACTAGACTCTTTTCTATTATTCTGTTACTAAGCTTCCAATTAATCTAACTTAATTAACACTTGAACTAAAGTACAAAATTTTAGATGCATCACATGCTTTGAGATTGATGTTTTGACACATACCTTTGAAATCATACAGTCCTTTGATGTTGAAATCAGAACTTTTTCCTTGAAGGAATAATCTATACTTTTGTTGTCCTTTGCACTTGCAAATTTATTTTTTATTTTGCTTGCAAACCAAGGTATATTTTCCATGCTGATTTGCTGCCTAATAAGGCAAAGTTGAAAATTAATTTCTACTCAAAGGTCTAAGTTAGGTTTTTAGAAAGATGTTCCAGTTGAAGTTATCCCTTTCACAAAGCTTGTCTTTTGCATCGTCTTCTTTGTCAGCCTATACCACTCTCTAATCAGGCTTGTGGTCAGTCTTAGACAGATTTGGTGAAAGCATCTCGCATATTTGCCCTGCTTGTAGTCATCTGCAGGTACTGCCTTATGACCACTGTTCATATAGGTCTTCCCCTTTAGAAAATGACACCAAACCTCCTCTGATAAAACCTATTTCAGTCTTTCTGAAATAGGAGGGAAAGAGATAAGATACTACAGGGGATGAAACTGGATAGACACCCTGAGCCAACAAATGAATAAAAGCAAGATGGGGGAGAAAGTAGACAAGAGAACTGGAATGGGACATTGGTCATTGCTTGCTCATCCCTGGATATATCCAATAACTTCTAGAGAGAGCTTGGAGACAGCAGGGCAGTAAAATGGCTGTAGGTCCCACCAGCATCAGAATCCCACCTAAGGGCTGGAACTCCTGGAGCTGTGAATAACAAGCTTGAAAGACTTGTAGGGAAGGTTCTGGAGGGCACCATCCCCACGTGTCCACAGAAAGGCATAAACCTGGACACCCAGTCATCATGTCTGTTACTTCATAGAGTTTTTCCCAAATTATGCTTCTGGTGAGCAGCAGAATTAGCTCAGGAAACAAGCTGTCCCCCAAGAGACAATCTGCAGCAGTAGCTTGGCTTGATAGGCAGACTTGTAATTATCTTAATCTCATCAGGGTCTAATTTGATTAGCCAGCTTGACAGTTTGATGCCAGAGCTTAAAGGGAGGGGGAAAAAAAATAAAAGTGTGAGTAAACGAAATCCCTGAGATCCAGAACCTAAGAATCTGGTTCCCACACAGTGCATGTAACATGTTACCTGGATCTTACAAGATATTGCCTTGCTAAATGCTCATTCATGCTTATCTGTAACCATAACCTGAGTTTGAGGAAACTCTGTTATTTATATATTTCCTGTTGCTGCTTTGATAAAAGTGGATGACATTAGATTTCTGTATTTAATGAGCTGATTTATATTGACCTATGTTTCTTTTTTATTTTTGTATTAATAATGTCAAAATCATTTGTGCTATAATTTTAGCAGAGGAGGCATCTTGTAAGAAGAGGCTGCATTTACTTATATCACAATTTACCTCTTACATTAAATGGGATTTATTCTGCTTTCTTTCCTTGTGCGGTTATTGTTGGAAACAGTAGATTGAAGTACAGTCAATCAGACTGTGAAGTCTAACCTAATCTTAGACCTATTCTTACATCTTCTGCTTCTCTGGATTGAATATACCATAGTAAATAATTGGTTACTTCCCCCTCACTCTCTTGAAAGCTACAAATTTTTCTTTCTCTGTCTTGAGATAGATCCAATATCCTTGACCAGCTACCCCCATGGTGTTCAACCTCCTGAGCTAGAAGATAAGGATAGAGAGCAGAACACCACCACCATCCCCCGCCCCCCCCTCCATAATCCAGGAGGAAGTAGTTAATGATATGCTTCTGCACCTAGACACGCATATGTCTATGAGGCCAGATGGGATTCACCTAAGAGTACTCAGGCAGCTGGTGTGAGAGCTCACCAAGCCTCTCTCCATCATCTATCAACAATCCAGGTCAACAAGGAGATACCAGGTGATTGGAGGGTGCCTAATGTAATGCTCATCTAGAAGAAGGGACATAAGGAGGATCCAGGGAACTACAGGCCTGTCAGCCTGACCTTGGTACCAGGAAAGATCATGGAGAGGATCAGATGGAGTGAACTCTCATGGCAGTTGCAGGGCAGCCAAGGGATCAGGGCCAGCCAGCATGGGTTAATGAAAGGGAGGTCTTGCTTCACCAGCCTGATCTCTTTCTATGACCATGTGGTCTATGATCTCTTTCTATGACAATCCACCTTCTGGATGAGGGTAAGGCCGTGGACAATGCCGACCTGGACCTTGCTTTTGACACCATCGCCCACAGCATTCTCCTGGAGAAGCTNGATGGAGTGAACTCTCATGGCAGTTGCAGGGCAGCCAAGGGATCAGGGCCAGCCAGCATGGGTTAATGAAAGGGAGGTCTTGCTTCACCAGCCTGATCTCTTTCTATGACCATGTGGTCTATGATCTCTTTCTATGACAATCCACCTTCTGGATGAGGGTAAGGCCGTGGACAATGCCGACCTGGACCTTGCTTTTGACACCATCGCCCACAGCATTCTCCTGGAGAAGCTGCTGAATCATGGCATAGACAAGTGTACTCTTCACTGGGTAAAAAACCATCTGGATGGCTGTGCCCAGAGAGTTGTGATTAATGGGGTTAAAAATTGTTGGTGGCTGGTCACTAGCAGTGTCTCTCAGGGCTCAGTTTTGGGGCCAGTCTTGTTTAATATCTTTATCGATGATCTGGGTAAGGAGATTGAATACACCCTCAGTAAGTTTGCAGACAACACAAAACTAGGTGGGAGTGTTGATCTGCTGGAGGGTAGGAAGGCTCTACAGAGGCACCTGGACAGGTTGGATCTATGGGCTGAGGCCAATTGTATGAGGTTCAATAAGGCCAAGTGCCTGCATTTTGGTCACAACAACCCCAAGCAGCCCTACAGGCTTGGGGAAGAGTGTCTGGAAAGCTGCCCAGCAGGAAGGGACCTGGGGGTGCTGGTAAGCTGCTGGCTGAACATAACCCAGCAGTGTGCCCAGGTGGTCAAGAAGGCCAACAGCATCCTGGCCTGTATCAGGAATAGAGTGGCCAGCAGGAGCAGGGAAGTGATGGTGCCTCTGTACTTAGCACTGGTGAGGCCTCACCTCCAGTACTGTGTTCAGTTCTGGGCTCCCTCACTACAAGAAGGACATTGAAGTGCTGAAGCATGTCCAGAGGAGAGCCATCAAGTTGGTGAGGGATCTGGAGAATAAGTCTTATGAAGAGAGGCTGAGGGAACTGGACATGGTTAGTCTGGAGAAGAGGAGGCTGAGGGGAGACCCCATTGCCCTCTACAACTACCTGAAAGGAGGTTGTAGAGAAGTGGGTGTTGGCTGCTTCTCCCAAGTGAGTAACGACAGGACCAGAGGAAATGGTCCAAGGTTGCAGCAGGGGAGGTTCAGCTTAGATATTAGGAAGAGTTACTTTACTGAAAGTGTGGTTGGGCAGTGGAACAACCTGCCTGGGGAGGTGACTGAGTCACCATTCTTGGAGTTATTTAAGAAACATGTAGATGCAGCACTTCAGGGCATAGTCTAGTGCCTGACATTGAATAGCTTTTTTGTGTGTGTATGGTTGGACTTGATGATCTCAGAAGTCCTTTCCAATCATAATGATTCATTATGACAATGACAGACAATGATCCAATCATTATCCAACCATAACGATTCTGTGATTAATGTTGACTGGAAGCAGATTAATTTTAACTTCAGATATTCAGAAGACAGCTTTGATTTTTATCTGCCTACGATTACTTATTTTAGTAGTATTTCTGTGGAGGTTGTTTACATTAATATTAAAGCTACTAAACATTGGCGATTAACATTCAAAAGTTGTAAGATGAAACTAATCTTCTGTGAAATTAGGCCAAGGTCTGCACAGATACTGAGTTAACACATAAGGGAAAAGAATGCATTTTTAATTGTTTTCTTTCACATCTGGGGCCATTCTGGAAAGCAGAGTTTTGATTATATTTATCAATATTAGGAAGGTAGAAAAAGTAATTAGACTTATGGGTCAGTTTTTATTAAATAAGGTATTATGTGGTGGATATAAGTAACAATAGAGATAATATATGTTAAATGAATTTCTTGAAATACAAATATCTCTTAAGTGCTGTCTAATAAATCATATGCAGAGTATATGTAGAGGGGTTACTTTAGTACCAATAAGTCAGTATTTTCAATCCAAATTTGTAAAGAGATGTACAGTTGTGTTCTTTCCATTCCCTCAGCTGGTGGCTGTTTAGTTTTGCCTGTGTTTTTTTTTTAGTGGTGGTTTGTTTTGCGGGGATTTTTTCGTTTTGTTTTTGTTTTGTTGGTTGGTTTTTTAACCTTCATCGTTTTGTTATCTTTGATGAGTTTTGATTTATTAGCTTCTGTAAAATACCATCATTAGAAATTAGAAGTTAATACAGAGTGGTAATACTTCTGCAGGCAGACACTAGGATAGCAATGCTTCCACTAGTGCTGTTTAACTTCACAGGGAATTCATATTTTATTGTGTGCATCAGAAACCTCACGGTTTGCGATTTTTAACAGGGTCACCTCAGTAAAAACATGTGCTTAAAAGCTTAGAACATTGGAAAACCTAATTTTTCTGGAGATGGAAAACTAACAGTACTTCTTGGCTGTTTTTAATAATTAATTGCCACTGTTTGTTATCTCTACCCAGACCCTGTATTTCCTGCTGTGATTCTTTTTTTTAAAGAACAGATGGTTTTTTCTCTGGTATATGTTTGCAATGTTGCCCATTCTGTAGAATAGTGACACCTCACCTCTCTAGCTATAGGAAACAATCTGGCAAGGACAGCATGGGGATTTGTGTTGGCTTATTTATTTCCAACCTGGTCCTATATTTACTCCAAGTGCTTGAGTGCTGTTGGATCAGAACTATGCCATTTGCTAATTCTTAATTTCTAATATTGTTGGCACAGAAGAATATGCTTATTAAAAGACGGATGGCTTTGAGTGCAAATCAGAAGACCAAGTGGCCTTATCAGTATCGATGATATCTTTCTTTATTATTTTTCTTTACCGTATGCGTCTCCTGGTGCTTATTGGGACCTAGTTTGCAACTCTGAACACCTTGTAAGAAAGCATTCTTAGAAATATCTAGATTCAAGAGGTCAAGAAAGGATAGATTTTCAAATGATCAGTTCTGTATTTTCACTATTACTTTTCATATACTGAGATAACACATTTTTAATGTCCTATGAATACAACAGTGGAATAACAAAATATTAGAAGCCTGATGATGGGTTTTGAGTTTTTTTGTTTGTTTGTTTTGTTTTGTTTTTGTGTGTGTGTGTGTGTAAAGGTCAGAGCTTGCGGGGGGTGCGTGTTCTGTTCTGTTGGTTTGGGGGTTGTTTTTTTGTTATTTTTTATTTTTAGGAAAGTGTGTGTCTTGAGTGACTTGCAAGATATATATTATAATAATTTGAATGGTGGGTCTATTCTTTCCTTCTCTGCTTCCTACCAATGTATAAAACTGGTATTTTTACATTTTATGTAAGTTTATGTGTGTGTATGTGCTAAATTGCTTCATGTTACTTTTTTTCCACCAAAAAAATGGCTTGTGGTGTTTTTTTTTTTTTTTTAGGTTTTCAAAGATCTCCCAGAGAAACAAAAAGAAATAGAAATTCTGCTGAAAG
>VZTM01027546.1:2878-41910 GCA_013400555.1 Jacana jacana
AAAAAAAAAAATAAAAAGAAGGAAAAAAAGCATTATTCCCAAGTAATAGACTGCATGGAAAAAAAGAAAAGAAAGGGAGTGTCAAAGTGTCACCTTATTTATTCACCAAGCAAGGAAAGTCTGAACAGATGACACCACCAAGACAGCAAAAGCAAATTTGTTTAAATTGAACCATTTCCAACATATGTTTCTGACTGAATCAGTTCAGATAATCTTGCTATTTTAAAACAGATTGTATAGGTTTACATTAGTTCAACTATGTATTCACACCTGCGTTTTCCCAAAAAAGGACCTTATGGCCAGCTGACTGGCTTATATATTCAGAATGGGGATTACATATCATTCCCTAGAAGCAGTGACAGTTTTTCACACTGCAGTGCACTATTCAATTGCTCTTTGTCCAGCCAGATGATATTTTCCACTTTTTGCAAATGTGATAAAAGTACAACCAGGTCTCTCAATAGACAGCGATAAATCTGCCCCCCTCAATCACTAGTGACAGAAAACCCAGGTTCCAAGAATTCTAACCTTTTATAGATCAATACAACTGAGAAACTTACTCTAGTTCATAGACACTTCAGGCATTCTGAAAGCTTTCTTTCTAGTCTGGGAGAGGGGAAGCAAGGTTCATACAAGTGAAAAATAATTGAAAAAAAACACACAAGGAATAGAACAGATCATTATCTATTTTAAAATAGATTCATGTGCTTCCTTAAATGAGGGAATGAAACTCATTCCATACAGATTCCATACTCATTTATATTTAGCTATTCCACTAAAAGTCTTTTTTCCTTACTCTTGAAGAAGTGAGACATTAATATAAACTTGCAATTTAGACTGGAAGGAACAACAAGGTCTCTATTCCCACCTCCTGCTAAATGCAGAGCCAACTAAAAGTCAGATCAGGTTGCTCAGGGCTTTGTTCAGTCAAGTTCTACTTTCACACAAAGTATTCACTGAGTCAGCTAGAGAGAGGATGACACCTTACCCAGCAGCATTCTGGCCCATACCAGAAATAGTGTGGCAAGCAGGACTAGTTAAATGACTGTTCCCCTGGCACTGGTAAGGTTTCAAGTATTGTGTCCAGTTTTGGGCCCCTACAAGACAGACATTAGGATTCTGGAGCGAGTCCAGAGAAGAGCAATGAACTTGGTGAGGGTTCTGACCACAAGTCTTACAAGGAGCAGCAGAGGGAGCTGGGGTTGTTCAGCCTGGAGAGAAGGGGTTGAGGCAAGACCTTATCGCCCTCCATAGCTACCTGAAAGGAGGTTGCAGCAAGGTGGGGATCAGTCTCTTCTCCCACGTAACAAGCAACAGAACAAGAGGAAATAGACTCAAGTCGCACCAGGGGAGGTTTAGATTGTATACTAGGAAAAATTTCTTCACTGAAAAGGTTGTGCACATTGTGCACACAAGCACTGGAACAGGGTGCCCAGGGAAGTGGTTGAGTTACCATTCCTGGAGGTATGTAAAAGACATGGTTTAGGGGTGGACTTGGCAGTGCTGGGTTAACAGTTGGACTCTACCTTTTTAAAGGTCTTTTCCAGCCTAAATGATTCCATGATTCTACCCAGTCCAATCAAGTAAGAATATGGCAATTCATTCCAGTGTTTGACCACTCTCACTGCAAAATAATTTTCCTAGTAGCTTACCAAATTTCTCTTGCTGTAACTTATAGTCATTATCCCTTGTCCTTTCTCTGTGTGTCTCCAAATAGAATGTTTTCTTTACAGCCACCCATTAGTTAGCTGAAGATAACAGTAATATCTCTCACCATCACTACCTTTGCCTGCTCCTCAAGGCTAAACAAATACAGCTGCCTCAATTTTTCGTTTGCCTGGTGGTACTCTGATGGAGTTAAGCCAGTCAACACCTTTCTTGTACTAGATAGCTCTAACCTGGATTCAGATGCAGCTTCAGTATTCAAACTGGTACTGCTAACGATAAAATATTCTGTGACATTTGGGATACTCCCTTGAAGATTTAAAAATTTCTTAAGATGTAACAGCCTCTACTGCATCCTGATCCACTGACCATCCAGTGGACCATTTTTGTCCACCAACAAAAAAAGTCTGATTTAATGAAAAAAATGCAGTGTTGATGTGTCCAAACAGTTAGGAAACTTTGTATTTGTCAGATGTCTTTGGCTGATGAAAACCACACAGCTTTTAAATATGTTACATCATTTCATTTAAGACATATCAAAACAAATAGTTTCAACATTTGTAGTAAGTGTAATTTGGGACAATTTTCATAAAATCCAAGAAGACAAAAGGCTGCAGGTTCATAACACTAGGCAGGGAGAAGAGAAACCATCTGGTTCAGAAGAGTGGTTGAGGTAGACATAATACTGGGCTTCAATGCATTCTGCTGCCTACAAAGACCTGAGCTCATAATGCCCAGAGAGTGCTTTTCATGCAGTGACATCAATCTGATTTTCTCCTGGTGATATTGTTCCTGTTAATGGGCTGAAGAATTCATTGAGTCAGACATGAGGACATCATAGCTACCTGATGAGGGCATGCTAATTGAGACATCTTGGAAGATCTGTTCTCCCATGTGACTAACAAACTATTTTAAAAAGCAATGTAATTTCCTGAGAAGTTGTGGAACCCTGGAAGTGTTCAAGGCCAGGTTGGATGGGACTTTGAGCAACCTGGTTCAGTGGGAGGTGTCCCTGTCCACTACAGGGTGGTTGGAACTCGGTGATCTATAAGGTTCCTACTACATCTAACTATTCTATGATTCTAAATTTAAAAGTGGCAATCAATACCAGGATGCCCTGGAGCAAGGTAGTCAGTCACTATTCTTTCCTACAAGCTGAAACACATCTGCCCAAATCAGCTTATGCTAAGAAAGAAACATTGAACAGGTCCTAGACAACCCCAACAAACCCTCCAAGAAGGGGACTACTGAGTTTAAAATGGAGCAAAAGGTCTTTTGGTGATTTTTGAGAATCTCTGAAAAGCGTCCCAAAAGTAAACAATTCTGGATTGAATGAGTCATCACCTTGAAATCACAAGGAATTTCTTTTCCATTTCCATTTCATCAGAAAAATAAAACAACACAAAAAATACCTCTTTAGGACTTCTTTTCATTCATGCCTGCTGTTAAAGCTCTCAGGCAAATCACCAGGAGACTGAGCTGTCCTTACCCTTCAGGGCATTCTGAAACACCCCCACCAGCAGATCTGTGCCACTTACCTGCTCTGCTGCAACTCTGCAGGCTCTGTATGTGGTTTCTCTACTAAGAAAAAGAAAAAGGAAAAGAAAAAGAAAAAGAAAAAGAAGCCCTTACCATGTGGATCCTGAGAGACCAGCAATGTAAGTTGCACAGTCTAAAATTCCTGATTCATAAAGTGCTTTCATGACTCCAGCAAAGCCCACCATGGCACGAAATCCACCTCCTGAACCCAATATTGCTATCACTGGTACCTGCATAAGTAAGAAGAATAGCATATCATCACATTAATTCTGATAAAGACTTAAAATTATTAACTAAACATTACTTATCAATCACTTGCCAAACATACCAACCTTGTGCAATTAATAGGTCACCATCCAGAGATCCTCAGAGCAGAGAAGAAATCAGCGCTTTTCTAAAACTGTGTACAGAAGGTCTAACAAACCAAAATGAAAGTATTCTGCAGTCTCTTAGTGGTACATGTGTAAGAGAATGGCAAAATACTGTAATAAAACACTTTGAGATATGACTTGTAAACACCATGTGTAGAATGGTGCAGTACCATAATCGCACCCATGAAGTTACCTATCCATCTTAGGTTCTCTGGGCCCAAGAATGATGTACAATATCTGTATGTCATTTACTCACTCTCTTCTGCTTCACAAAGATCTAGATAGCAGAAATATTTTTGGCCTGCATCACAGGAGGAGAGCACTGCCCATCAAGAACAAGGGAAGCCAGGAACCAGCCAGCAGCATGAAAGGTTCTGTCTGCCACAGTGGAAATTTCATAGAGTGGCAGGGCAAGCTTCCTTCCAGCTTCCTATTTATCTTGTACCTAGGGACCATTAGCGGCCAGTAAGTAGGTAACAAAGCACCTGGCATGCAACAATATAAAGGGAAGCTAAATGTGCCTAGCTCCTGTGCAGACGAGAAGGAAGGTAGGACTGAGGCAATAAAAGGTCAGGAAGAAAGCAGGAATTCCCAGGAGAGGTGGAGCTGCAAACTTGCTGCTTCTAGCAGTGAGAGATTTTGGACCAGATATCATAGGTTACTGGATAAGAAAGTGACAAGTGCCAGTAGCTGATGACTCCCTTTTCTATGGGACATGGGCCAACCTCCCAGACAGACTAATTGTTTAGGGATGTTGGCTGCTTGCCTAGACTCCAGACCCACGTTGGCATAGAGAAATGTCAGAGTCTCACCTGGCCTTCCAGACGCTACTCTTCACTGTCTATGATATATACATATATATATATATGTAAAGAAACACCCATCTATGTGGGCAACAGTGATACAAGCAGAGGAGAGCCTGAGCAGATGAGAGGTGCTTTACTCCTTCCTGGATGAGGGGCAGAGGCACCTGGGATTGCAGCCTGTTGAATCTTTCCAGTTTGGAAGAAGAATGGCTCAAGCTTGCTTATGAAGATGATCCACAGGAAAATAAAGAATCCACCTGGCCAACAGAGTGAAGTACACCTTCATGAACAGAATAGCTAATTTAATGAGGAAAGACTTTAGACTAACTTCAGTGACAGGGACCTAAGCAAGCAAAGGGTGAAAGTGGTGCAAATGAAAGAGGAATACATGAAAGAAAGCTAGTAGTGAGACCTGCATGTTCTTGCTCAGAACAAAGAGCGTTCAGAGGCTTACCTCAAGTGTGTCTATAGTGATGTGCAGAGATTGGACATTAAACAAGAAAAATCAGAAGTTCAAGTGCAGTCACAGGTCTATGACACAATCTGAATGCCCACTAACTTGGTGGGACAGCAGGCATGCCTGGCACACTGTCATGGATGGTTGGAGGCTGGGAAGACAGGCAAGGAAAAAGGTACAAAGGGGATGTGCTCTTTGATTGCACAAAACATCAAAAAGCAACCTGGGTCATGATCAGAAAGAAAGTAATACTAGGGATGTTGCAGCAGTCTGATTCAGACTGCTGACCATGGGATGAAGTGTGTAGAGCTTTCTCTAAAAGCCAGAAGTCTCCTGATCTGGCTGTGGTCCCCACAGGGGTTTGTAATCCTCTGGTGAAAGGTCAGCATTGTGCAAGGAAGTTTCAAGTTGCCCCTGGTGACAACCAGCAAATGCTGGAGGGGCTGACTAATGCTGTACCTTGCCTGCTGTTCACAAACAGTGAAGAACCACAGGCAACTGCAGCCACCAGGGGTGCTGTTGAGGTTGAAGTCCTCACAAAGTGACTGAGTTCAGGATCAGACCAAGGTTAGGAAGTTAGCATTAGACTCTAAAATTCAATAAACTCTTGATTGTTCTGGAATCAGGCAGAATCCCCCCAGTTTTATCTGTTGGCAATAAACTGACTGTTGGCAATAATGCTTCTTCTGGACAACTGGAACTAGCTGACCTCCAGAGGTCCATTCCAAACAGTATTTCTAGGACTCAGTTATATCATAGTTTTTATTCATTACACTGTGCTAACAGGGCACAATATCACAGCGTAGAATCCTCCATTTTAGGTTTCTCACAGACACAGAAAGATAATGTCCATTTTTTCTAATCTTTCAGGTCGAATATATAATATATGTATCTGTAGTGAAAGTCAAATACTGTCATTATGGCCTTCTTTAGCTTCCTGTCTATTGAAATAAAGTACAGAATTTCAAGTTCAGTTCACTCACACAGATTTGTGGCACTGCTTCAGACTTTAACACACAACAAATAAGTCTACAAATTTAGTGAATAAACCATGTCAGGTGTCAGCATTAGTGAGTTGTTACTGCCACTATGCCCTGATACTTAGAAATCTAATTGCCTGGTATCTGAAAAATTAGAATTTATTTGAAGAAGTCTCCACTTGTATTAAAATTTGTAAATAAAAATATACTCAGAATTTCTTTAGAATGTCTGTCCTTCTTACCCATAATCCAAAATAGAGACGATATTAAATTTACTTGTAAAATAAACTATTTAGTTACAAGACCACAGAAATTTTTAAATCAATCCAAACACCAGCTTTAATCCAAATTATATCTTTGTGACAGAGCCAAAAGCAGTAAAAGTTACTAATAAGAAACAGAAGACAGACAAATAATATTTTGAGGTTTTGATAATTTTTGAGTTTTTAAATACATTTTATAATAAAAGCATCTGCTATTACTATATAGCATGAAGACAGTCTCAAATTTAAAGCTATCTTGCAAAAACTACAGGAAAGGTAAGGAAAATTTATGTATATCTGTACATCTACTCAGCTACCTAGAGATAGCAAAGCAAGCTAAAGCGTTACAAGTGACACTATGTTGAAATGTGTCTACGGGCTGTTTATTTTATATTTTGTTGCTTCTTACACCCCAGCTTTCCCAGCCCTGACTTCCAAGCTGTTTCCTTCCACTGCAGTTTCCCCAAGTAGCTATAAAGAAGACAAAATAAAAATAAATAAATAAAACTCAAAATAAAATAAAAATTCACTTGCAACCATTAAGTGCTTTAGCCTAAGCAAAGGTCCCATCTGGTTTCCAAACACTGGAAGAATTTTCCAGTGTTCAATGGTGATAAGCATAAAAAGAATTACACAGTCCTGCAGAAAGCCCCTATCTGATCAAACTGGTAATCAGTCAAAAATTTCACTGAAACATAACTTAAGGTGCCAATGGACGGGATTAGTTGTAAGAAAAGGAACCATGTGACTACTGAGTTCAGTTGCTTTCTGCAGACTCCACAATCCACTCTCCTGAAGCCTGAAAATGTAGTCACATGGAAATGACCACGCACAATGACCAAGGAATTTGAGAAATTTCTCAAGGCTTCCGTTCCACAAAACCTGCTTATTCTTCATGCAGTGAGACTATTTGATCATCTTCCTCATAAGTGTTAGGCTTTAGTAATGAAACCACAGGTATTTACTGGCATCAGCATTCGTCATGCACCTCCAGAGATAGCTATCTATCAAAAAATGACAAAACAAAGGTAAAGATTTAGCACATGCCTGTTTTGTTAAGCCAACACCCCAATAAGAGAGCAGTTGCTTTGAAGAGAAGAGCCACATTACTAATCACAAATTTAGTAACATACGTTAGGCTTTGAAAGCTCTTTACAATCACTACATAATTAACCTACACAGGCAAATCCCAACAGGATGAAGACGGTGGTTTGCAGGTGCAAGCCTGGAAAAAGTATGTGAGAACACTTCCAAAGCAACACTATTCAACAAATCAGTGAAGTGGCATGAGCTCAAGGGAAAATATGAGTTTTCTTCAGGATGCAGTGAAATCTGTAAGGAGGATCAACAAAGAATGTCATGAAGAGTCACTGGAATCCTAACTGCAAATGTTTCCTGTATACTTAATACACAGGCATTTTGGGAACCACAGATTCCTATACAGGGGACGGGTGGGTGCACCAAGAGGTAGGTGGATGTATAGTGTATCTTCATTTCCACTCGATACCAAAGCACAGTATGAAAAGCTGCAATCACTACTTTATTTCCAGAAATGAAATCCAACTAAGGAGCTGTAGAGCAGAGGGCGGCAGTTTAAGTAAGCTTCCTGGAGTAAAAAAACCTTTTAAATGATAAAAAATAGGAGAAGCATCTACTGCACACCTACATTAATTTTTTTTCAGCCAACTGAATAGAAGTTAACTTGTACACGTAATTCAGATGATGAAAGTAAAGCACATTTCCAAGCAGGTAGATTTGTTAAAGCAGTTTTTTAGCTGCAATTCAATTTCCAACATGTTTAAGGGCAAGTCATGGTAACATTTCAAATTAGAGACACTCATTTTACAAGTTGCGCTCTAGGACAGAGGCAGGGGGGGAAGTAGCTGCAGACAGAGCACAAAGTGAAATGAACCAAGAAGCTATCTCTGGACTGAAAAAGACTGGAGAAAAGACAGGATATTCACGTGTGCATGCTTCTTCACATACAATAGGCTGGGGGTGACGCACACTACTCTTCGAGGCACTCTGAACCCAAAGTCACAGAGTCACAGAATATCAGGGATTGGAAGGGACCTTGAAAGATCATCTAGTCCTTTGTACACAACCAGTAAAACTGGAGCAGAGGTACTAAAGCCATTTGAATACCTCGGTGAACTTAGACCGAAAGGGTAAGTGCCTCCACAAGAAAGAGATGTGGTGTGTCAACAGCAAAAATATGAATTGAATTGAAAAGTTTTGGAGACAAAAGCCCATTGCTCTTATCCCTGGCCACATTCAGTTCTACACAGTGGTGCCTACTTCTGAACAACCAAAAGGCCATTCCACTATGGCTTTCTTTTTCCTGTGGTTGATCTGCATGGCACAATGCTGAGGGACCCAAGCTACTTTTGAACAAACCAGCTGAGATATCATCCAAGTAAACTCCACTGAACAGGATTTAACAACGCTGGTGAAGCATGTTGTCAATACATCTGTACTGGTTCTAGGATCCATGGGGTGCTGTACAGTGTATAGATAAGTTCAGCACCACACAGTTCCACTTTAATCAACAAGTGCTGGTTGTTCTATCACCAAACTGGGAACAAAAATGAAAAGGACTCTTAAAACAAGATATGTTTTAGGAAAAGTGAGCTCTGAAAAAGGCATCTCAATCATATTTTCCAGTAATCTGGCAAAAAAAAAAAAAAAGTGAAAATATATTAAATCTTGTGAGAATGAGCACTGCAGATGGTGTACCTGGAAACATGGTGCACAAAATTTGGACAAGAATACCTGTGGTTGAAAAAAATTGCCATTGGGTACAAAAATGATTATCAAAAACTGCTGCAAATCTGGTCTGAGAGAATTATGTGCTTTCTTTAATTGATTATGGTAGTTTTAGAAAAATGCTTAGAGCAACAAAAATTATTAAAATAAACAAAGCAACAACACAGACAGGAGAAATCTCATCCTGTGTTTTCAGAATGTGCCTCAAGATTAAGTAAGAAAATTTGGAAGTAGTCACTTCCCCATCCAGGGATATATAATTATTTCAGGTATTAAAGATTCACAGCATTGCTGCAAGGCACATGTGTTGTTACTCACAGATGAAGAAACTTAGGTGAACTTTGTGTAAGTGACTTGTTTAAGATTAAAAAATGATTCATAGGCAGCTAAGAATACTCATTATGTCTCCCAGCTTCCGATGCCATGTTAAAACTACAAACATCCTATAAATCCTCCTGCTATCTTCTATCTGTAGCAATAAAAGTAAAAATGACAGGCTAGAAGGACAAAAATGTATTTTAATTTGAACAAAAAGGTTTTTTTCATTGCTAGAATGAGCTAAAAATGAGACAGGTCTCATCTTAGAAATACACACTTGGCATATGAAAAATGGGAGGATCACATTACCTCGGTTCTTACTAGGGTTGATAAGCCTACAAATAGAGATTACTGCTCGGTCTTCAAAGATGTAATTTAACTGATAAAATTTCAGTATTTGAGACAGTGTGGGATACCAAAAGAAGATGGTGACAAAAAAGAATATGAAATCATGCCTGATGTTTACAATAATTCATGTGCACGTACCACTTGCACAGAACTGATACTTCAGGCATGAGTTTCACTCCAGTTCTAGTTGGATGTTTCCAGAATATCTGCATCCTTTCTGAGAAAGATATTGTCATTCTGCTGTAGAATATCAGACCAATGCCACATTCACACAAATATCTACTCTGCTACCATTTGCATGGGTTAAGATTAGAATAACCAAACTGGAAATTAAAAAACCTTGAAAATATTCCTTCACAATATGCATATTTTATATCACTACAAATAAAATATGTATGATACTTGTCAAATTCTTTCATCTTCCTTAGAAAGCTACACAACCACATTTTATTATGCAAGACAGAGTTCAAAAGTATACAATAACATATGTACCACCTGCTCAAAACTTCACAGAAATTTAAAAGGAAATCTTCAGTTTCTGCAACATTCTGCTTCTACTAAAAATACACAAAAGGAATCAGTATCAATGAATTAGTCAGCCCAAACTAACTCATTGACTGCATTCATTGTTTGACACCCCACATACTTGACTGTCTTCATGTTACAATTCTAGGAGCAGAAGAGAAGAGGGAACAAGCAAGGAGGACAGAGGAAGATGGAAAAACTACTACACAACAAGTGAATCTTTACTAAGTGTATCCTTAATTAACTCAAAATAACTCAGTGTTTTATGAAATCACTGGAAAGATCAACATGGTACGGCACCCTTCCTCATTTTGATGTGACCAAAACCACCATTCAGTCCATCTAGATCTATTGGCTTAACTTAGCTTGGTACTAGTGAGTGAATGAAAGCTGCAATTTCTCTCATTCTCTAAGAAATAAACTTCACAAACCTAATCCTATAAAATGGGCAAAAGGAAAAGAAAAAAGGAAAGACAGAAAATAATTTCTAAGCTGGCTCTAACATTTAAACAGCTCACTTACTGACTAATCTTTTAGACATGGAGGCCATACAGCCATTTCATGAGCACAGGCTGGATATTAAACATGCAAGGGCAGACTCTGCAGGCTTCCTGTGCAGCAGATATTTCACATGCTCTTTAGGCATTTTTCAGATGATGATCTCAGCTCAGAACCAACACCTTAATAAAACATGCAGCTCAGAATCAGAGCAAAATTCAAAGTATGGATTTATCTCCTTTGCTCAATTTTAACCTAGGCACATCCTGCTAAGGTTTAAAACGATAAAGAAGCAGATAAAAGTTACAGCAGTTTGTTTAAGGTGACAGTGGAAATGAAAGACTGTGATTTCTGTACATGACATTTACACAGTATTGTCCTTTTGCACAACATGGGCAACATATCTTATTTAAGTGCAGCTTCATTTTGGCACAGGATTTTTCCTCCTTGATCTACAAATGTTGAGCACAAGAAAAAATATTCTCCAGACTAAATATAGTGTGCACATAAAGGAAAAAGCATTGGTTCTGCTTCTGCCATCTGTCTTTACAAGAAAGCTTTCTACCTCATATGTCTCATTCACTCCTTTGAGAGACAAATGCAGGACTCCAAAGGTAATACTAATCTTGATGTGATCTCTCCAAACTTACATCACGGGAAGTGGTCAAGTTCTTGCTGCTTTCCTCTCCCAGAAATGTTTTCATACTGTGCATGATATTATCTTTTCGTTGTTGTCGAAATTTCTTCTCCTCATCACACAGAGCCATGCTGAACCGGAGATCAGTTGAAGAGCTATTTTGCAAAACAGACAGGCTTTAACAAAAGGCATAATTCAAAACAGAATGCAAAATATCACCTAAGGAAATGAATAGAAAACAGCCCTTAGTAAATTCCTCATTAACTTACACAGGATGAATTAAAATAAAATAAAATAAAATAAAATTGCAATTAGTCATGCGACACAATTACGTCAGCTGATTTCATGGAGTGATGGATGCAAATAACAATGGCCCGCTACGTTTTTTAAGACGTGTTTGATATAGAAACCTCAATGTTCACATACTAGAGAAAACCAAACACAAAATATGCAGCTTCTAGTGGTGTACAATGTGGTCCTAAAAAAAGGTTAATTAAAATATTGCAAGTGAATTCACCACTCACATGCAATTATAAATGAAATGGAGCTATTCATGAGATGGTAATATGTGCTTGCAGCCTAGAAAGCTAAGCGCCTTCTGGGCTGCATCAAAAGAAGAGGTCCAGGGAGGTGATTCTACCCCTCTGCTCTGGTGAGAACCCACATGGAGTACTGTGTCTAGCTCTGGAGTCCTCAGCACAGGAAGGACATGCAACTGTTGGAATGAGTCCAGCAGAGAGCCACGAAGTTCATCAGAGGGCTGGAGCATCTCTCCTATGAAGACAGGCTGAGAAAGTTGGGGTAGTTCAGCCTGGAGAAGACAAGGCTCTGGGGAGACCTTATAGCAGCTTTCCAGTACCTAAAGGAGTCCTTCAGGAAAGATGGGGAGGGATTTTTATCAGGGAATGTAGTGATAGGACAGGGGACAAAGGTTTTAAACTGAAAGACAGGAGAGGAGATTTAGATCAGATATTAGGAAGAAATTCTTTACTGTGAGAGTGTTGAGACACTGAAACAGGTCGACAAGAGAAGTTGTGGATGCCCCGTCCCTGGGAGTATTCAAGGCTGGACAGGGCTTTGAGCTACCTGGTCTAGTGGGAGGTGTCCCTGCACATGGCAGCGGGGTTGGAACTCAATGACCTTCAAGGTCCCTTCCAACTCTAGCCGCTCTATGATTCTATTTGGGCAGAGATAATAATTCTTCAGAATTTTTAAAAACCTATTATGTAATAATATAATAGGATTAAGAAAAAGGAGGAAAAGTACTGCCTAGAAGCGATGTTCCATGGATATATATAACAAACCATGAAAACCAGGTCCACACAGAATAGCAGAAATTGAGCAGATCCTTTTTTTTAACAATTGCAACTACTACTACCTAACAGTAGGAAGGCAGAGACAAGCATCTTATGTTCATTTAGTATCAGAGATAAGGAATACTTGTAATGTACAAGCCCTGGAATGTTCAGGGGTGGTCTCAAGGACCACCCACAGATGTAACCCTACTAGAATGAGCAGAAATTATCCCGGGGGGATGTTTGTCAGTCTTCAGAGTCACTATGAAAGAGTTCTAAATTTACACCTACAGTGCTCAGCACTGCTATTTACAGTTATAGACACACAAAGAAAAAGACTATTAGAATGCCTTGTTCTCACTTTCATAATTAATTTTTTTACTTAAAAGATATTTTTCTGATTATGCCTCAAGGTGATTTTCAGTCTTTCACCTAGATAGCCTAAGAAAGACCGAGAAAGAATTAAAAAAAAAAACCAAACCAAAACCAAACAACCATAAAAAAACCCAAAACAAAACAAAACAAAACAAAACAACAAACAAACAAACAAACCCAAACCAAAACAAAAAACAAACAGATGATTTAACACACTAAAGGGAGAAAAGTGCTTAGGCATATGTTTAGCTTTATGCCTGGAGAAATCCTGGCCATACTACATCATCATCATCATGTTTTGACTTTTCGACTTCAATACTGGTTAGTATTAACATTGAAATACATTTTAGGGCCAGCTTTGTAATGATTATCCACATATGCTGAAAGTTAACATGAGATAGAGAGTTATCAGAGAAGGTAAAATAATGAGGATAACAGCTGAAACTGATGCCTATGAGTTAATTAGAGAAAAAGCCCTTGAAGAGGAAAGCACATAGCCTAAACCAGGATGAGAAATTCATGTGTGATGGTCCTGTTCATGCAAACTTTTAGAAAATGAACACCTATTAGTACAAGTAATGTTGTTTAAGTCAACGCTAGAATAACAATTTGAAAATAATCCTCAATTTTAAAGTTTCCTGGTGTTACAGTACTTAATGTTTCTATGTTAAAACAACAATTTTTTGCACTCTACCTGACATGTCTTTAAGGAAATTCTAACAGAATAAAAAAAAATTAAAAAATTTTGCTGCCAATACATTTTCCACCTTTTTTTTTTTTTAAAATATGAGATACTTACCATACTTCAAGAGACAATTCCAAAGTCATTTCTGTGACCTAAACAAGAAATATTTAAATATGGTTTAGACCACTTATAGAGGGATAAAAGTCCACAAACACACTTGGGACATAAACTAACTATTAGTGTCAGAATTTTTCTTTAAAATATTTTTTTAAAGAGAAAAGGACATTTCCGAAGTACATGAATGAGTTTCCTCCCTATGGAACTTTGCTTATAAAAGAACACAGTAAGATTCTAAAATAATCCACAAGCACCAAATACATTAGAAAATGCTGCTAGGTGCTGCTAGATCCTGACTTTCATTCATCACATCCCACTGTCTTGGCTTTCTTCCACTGACAATCATTTTTTGACAGTGTTATTCATCTGTGGCCTGAAGGGATCTAATTGTCTTCACGCATTTATGGTCTTTTGTTTCTACTGCCAGCCGCAGTCTATCTGCTACTTACTTCCCAGTTCACCGGGTAAACATCATACTCAAGTTGTACCTGAAACAAACACCTGTAGGGGAATGACTGTTACATGTTTCACATTAGCCACCCCAAGTGTCTTTCCACAGTTATATATGCTCAAATTATCAATTGGAAAGAGAGATTGACTAAGAGTTTCTGAAAGACACAAGTAAACTACTAAATGTCACTCAGATGATTTCACTCAGACCACAGGGAACTACCCGACCCGTAAGCTATGGGTTGGGATCCTCTGCCTTTCACTGAAGTCTTAAAGGACTTGACTGCAGGCAAAAGGTTAAAAAGGGATGGTTAAAACACCAATTGCAAGCAAGGCAAAATTCAAGCATACAAGGTTGCTAGAACTAAGACAGAATGAACAGGCGTTTTCATCTCCCCAAGCTCTCTCATACGAAGTGGCCACCAACACATTGGTACAGCCTTGTAGAAGTGTAACAGCCTCACACACAGCATCTTCTGTCACTCTGTCCCTAGCTACAAATGGATTATTGTCCTTGATTGTGGTATTTGATCATTAGGAGCAGAGCTAGAACACCTCAGACTGAATGTTTTCTTGACACTTATACAGAGTAATTAAGGATATGGAAGTGTAAAGCTGCCTCTGGCCTCCCACATCTCATGTACCTGCCACCAGGCCAGGTAAAACCTGGCACTCCTGCCCTCCAAAATGGGAACTGTAAATTAGATAGCTTATTAAGAGGGTTGTGGGAGAAAGAAAAGTCAAAGAAATAACAAAAGGAGAACATGAAACAGAGTGAAGAGTCATTTACAGAAATACTTCAAAGACAGGGTAGCAATTACATTATTCCAGCACCTGATATATTACTAATTTAGAAAGCACTTCAGAAACCATGCAGTGATCTAATGGTTGGAAAAAATGTAGGCACACATTATTAAATAAACCCTTGCAGTGAAATGTTCCAATATGGAAACAGTAAGCTATTTTCTATACCTTATACAGATTGCCACAGAAATCTCAGGAATGCTTATTGTGTATACAAATTGTCTACACTGGGCTCGACTTGATGTTCCTTTACCATTTGATTATAAAGCTCAGAGTGCATTTGCGTTCATTCACTGATTTTTCCTCCTTTCTCTACCAATCCTTGCTGAGTGCTGGGGAAAAGTTAAAGCACATCTGTAATGTGGCAAGGCCTTACATTATTGGCATGAGCTTTGTGAAGTATGTATTCAAAACTTATTCATTGGCTCTTTCTCGCTACCTCATCTCATGCCTGGCAAATACAGGTATGTGAAGTCAGCCCACACTGTGGAAGTTCAAGAGTTACTGAAGCATTTTGTTAAAAAAATATGCAGAAACATAAAAATATGCAGTGACTTTATTAAAAAAAAAAAAAGAGGAAAATAAAAAGACCATATCAAAATTCCAACTGACTTAAGGTTACGCCTAAGTAAACACTAAATCTTCATATGAAACTCTGATTTCCAATAAAAAGGCCTTGAACATCTATTTGCTGTAAACAAACATTTTTAAAGTTCTATCACATGGAAAACAGCAGAGCAATCAGAAACCAAGACCTCTCATAATAAAATAAATCACAGTCCAAAACACGCCGACAGCATTTACAGATACAGTATATGAATACAATATATATGCATATAACCAGATGTGATAGATATAACTACAAGTACTGAATTATGTTCAGAATGGCCCATAATATGTTACTCTAATAAATGCCAATATTTTAAAATGTGCAGAATGAACTCAGTTACACACAGATTTAACAATTTCCAGGAGTTACCATGCAGGCAGACAATCCCTGTTAAAATGACTCCATCTGTTTTGTATACATGTCTGAAGAGAATAATCCAATTTATGCATTACCACGTTAACTAGGGTTGTGTTATAAGAAGCTGTTTATTGAAAGTGAAATATAACATAATAAGTGAAACATATAATAACAATAAAAGAATTTTTGTTAGCTTTTTGGAAGCCCCAGGCATTAGTAGTAGAGGTAATAAACTGACCAGCAAACTGCATATTCTCTCATGCTAACAAAGACCATTAAATTAAATTGAATCAAGTACTGCAGGAACTGGTTTAGCAAGAGAAAGTTTAAAACTAGAGAAAGAGAAAGTTTAAAACTAGAGAGAGAAAGCTTAAAACAGTTACCCTGAACACTTTACTGTCCCTTCTGGGGACAGTAAAGTGTTCAGGGTAACTGTTTTTCTTAATTCTTCTCCCAGCAGCACCGTAAGAAAATGAACACAGTGTCTTTAGGCCTGTAACCTATGCTTAACCATGGGCAACAGTGAATACTAAGAAATGAATTTCAGAACAGGGTAGGCAGAGAACAATACCCACCTGAGATACCCTGGTCCATGCCCTCAAATACTCAGCTCTTTCCTGAGTGAAAGGCTACCACCCTAGCTCCCTCCATGATATATTCTAACCCCTTCTTGAATTCAAAACTTAGCTCTACATTAAGAAAACACATAACTACATAGTACTGAGGTAGACTGATGAGATCAGAAATAGTCTTGGATTTCCTTTCACATGTACTTTTGAGGAGTATCAAGAACATGCCAAATGTTTTTCCTATTCTTCAAGAAAATGACTGAGGGAATACTTGAGTAACTACAGACTCAGTGAGAGGACACATCATTTAGCCTTTATAAGCAGCATCCTCTATTGATTTGTGAAGAAGCTTTACATAAGCAGCATGTGGCACAGATACAATTCAGATACCTGACAAAGGACTAAAATGTGGTATGTCCTGGTCTGCACAATAGTTTAGGTCTCTCAGTTCAGATGCTCTTTTAAGAAGTTCCCATCACATTCAAAGCTGCACCAACAATGGCAAAACTATGAATGTTGCAACTTACATCATTGAAAGTTAACTGGACCTCCTTCTTCTCTCCCAGTTTCAGAGAAGATACAGGAAATGTGGATGTGCCAAGAGTCTCGTCCATAACATAGTTGGCATCCATCAAAGTAACCTAGAAAAGACACACAGGTATTCTACTTTGATAAATCCCTTTTTAATTCCACACAGCCTATGCTTAAAGTAAAAAAAAGAATTATATGGAAAAGGAATAGGCCTAACTCAACCCAGTCAACACCCAATTACAACAGACTTGTTCTTTTAAAACAGGATAAGCTCATATACAGTGTAGGTGGCACCTTCAAGGCATTTGTTGCATGAGTATAACAGTATCATTTACAAAGGTTAAGTGTTATAGTGTTATACTAACAGCGTTCAGTCATTAAATTTCACTGTCCTTCCAAGCAGATATAATAACTTCAAATTATACATACAAAATATACAGTTATACAAATTTCCAGTTAATAAACCTTCTCTATGGAGAAACATTGTATTGGGTTTGAGTGGCAAGATTTTGGTAGAAAGGGTGCTTACAGGGGTGGCTTCTGTGAGAAGCTGCTAGAAACTTCCCCTATGTCTGACAGAGCCAATGCCAGCTGGCTCCAGAATGGACCCACTGCTGGCCAAGGTCAAGCTCATCAGCAATGGTAGAACCTCTGGGATAGCAGATTTAAGAAGGGGAAAAAACCCACAAACCTGCAAAACACCAATCAGGAGAAAGAAGTGAGAGAAACAACTATGTAGAAACCAAGGTCAGTGAAGGGGGAGGACGTGCTCTGGGCACTGGCACAAAGATTCCCCTGCAGCCTGCGGTGAAGACCTCAGTGAGGCAGGCTATCCCTTTGCAGCCGGTGGAGGTTAACAGTGGAGCAGAGATGCACCTGCAGCCCATGGAGGACCTCATACAGGACCAGGTGGGTGCCCTGAAGGAGTCTGTGACCCCATACGAAGCCTATGCTAGAGCAGGCTCCTGGTAGGACCTGTGACCCTGTGTGGGACCTATGCTGGAGCAGTCTGTTTCCGAAGGACTGCACCCTGTAGAAGGGACCCACACCGGAGCAGTTAATGAAGAACTGTAGCCCATGGGAACAATTCATGTTGGAGAAGTTTGTGGGGACCTCTCTCCCATTGGGAGGGACCCCAGGCTGGAGCTGGGGAAGAGTATGAGGAATCCTCTCCCTGAGGAGGGAGAAGCAGCAGAAAAAACATGTGACAAACAGATCGCAACTCCCATTCCCCATCCTCCTGCACTGCTGCGGGGGAGGAGGTAAAGAAAGTGGGAGTGAAGTACAATCTGGGAAGAAGGGAGGAGTGGGTGGAAGGTGGTGTGAGATTTGGCTTTAATTTCTCATTAGCCTACTCCGACTTCTAATTGGCAATAAAATAAATTTATTTCCCTGATTTGAGTTTCTTTTACCCATGATGGTAATTGCTGAGTGATCTCCCTGTCCTTATCCTGACCCATGAGCCTTTTGTTCGATTTTCTCTCCCTTTGTCCAGCTGAGGAGGGGCAGTGATAGAGTGGCTTAGTGGGCACCTGATGTCCAGCCAAGGTCAACCCAGCATGCTTAAATAGTTTTAAATATGACATTCCAAAAAACATACAGCAACTTTTAGTGAAAGTAGAATCCATACATCCCAGTCTTGTATCTACAGACCAAGGTTTTTATAGCAGTGATTTGGCAAAATGTGCAGTGTTCAAATTACATAAAGCTTTTCTCTGTATCCAGCCAGAACTTCAAGTCTCTTCTCATATTCTCCATGTTAGAGCATATACTTTTTCAAAATGTGATACTATCCAAAGATGTATGCTGATATTGCAGAATATTGTTCAGTGCTTTTGCTCTAATCCATGTGTGTCTAGATCAAGCAGGATTTTTTTTTCTCAGAGGCAGCCTTCCAAGTCCTCAAGATATTCAGAAAGAATTTCAAATTACCATTTGCATGTTTTCTATTTGCATGATACACTAAACTCATTTGGCTTATGATTTTATTCCACTTTGTGGAATTGTATCTTTTAAATGATCATATGCTTGCGGCTTGGACTATATCTGTTGCATGAAACAAATGGAATAAAGATACAATCAGCTGAATGATTAGTTGCTACATCTGGGTTCAGCCTCTCCTCAGCTATAAAGAATGCTCTTCATTCTGTGCCACAAGCAACCCTTTGAAATGATGAATTGTATCTTAGGACAGAACTCATAATTTTAATGGCATCTACGTTGCTCTATTTCTTTGCAGAACTTTAAGCCCATTGCTGTAATATCGGAGGGTTGTTTTTTAAAATCACTAACAATAGCAAAAACTTCTTAATGGGACTTTGGAGAGCTGGACATACTTCAGAGTGAAAACTTGAAAAGTGCACTTGGGATAGACTTAAAGATTTAGATTAAAATAACCTGAGGAGCCAATAGGATTGTGGAGCCTGTGTGACCTTGGGAATTCACAAAGAGGTTTTGGGTGGGGAGGCAGTTTCACAGATTTGAATTCTGACACTGCCCAAAGGCTCTGCCAGGCACTCTCTGTGTGTGTACAACAATGGCAGAACAAAACCATCACTTTTAACTTAAATACTGTATCTTTCATGGTGAAAAGAATGTTTACAGTAAACAAAACATACATATGTATGCAAATATATGCATCAACCATGTCCAAAATGAACCATTATTACATGGTACCACAGGTTTTTTGCAGGCATTTTTCATGGAATTTTATAGCGTGTGCCTGAGAAACCACGAGCAGCCTTTGCTTATTGTACAGATACATTTACAAATCCTACTTACGATCAATCTTGTGTTCTGTTACAGGAGACAGAGGCTTGCAGAACCTAGCAGTATGTTATGGCCATACTGTGCTGGAAATGAACAGCATGCAAGCTCATAAAATCTTCTGCTTTACAATGACTGCGTAGAACCATGCTAAAAACTGAGAAACACCTTAAAAAATGTTGGCCAAATGACAAGGTATGTTTTAGTAATTGAGGGTTCTCACCCTGGTGGGGAATTAGTGAGTAGCGTTGCTACCACACAAGGAAGTGAATGACCCAGGCCTCCATATGGTCAAAATTCTCAGAGATGATGGAACAGTAAGAAATCAATGGCTTGCCAGCATCTCAACTTCAGATCAGAATGCATATAAAGACACAGAGTATAAGAGGTGGTACTGTCCCCAGGAAGGCAGCAGGTAAGCCACTGGCTGCTGCTATTTGTGACTTTAATAATTTATCCTTTAAAAATCCTTGAAGCATATTTCATATTCACACATTACCAGGGAAGCTGCCTAACTGCAACTACAAGCAGAATCTGGCCCAGTCTTTATATAATGCCAGAAAAACAAGGGACTATATTTTAAATATAATTTCCTATTCTTCATTTTATGATTCCACTCATCTTTTGAAGATCATGAGAGCTTCTATAGACCACACCAATTATTTAGCCAGATGTAGCTCCTGCAGATCTTCCAAAAAAACATGGGATCTGCAGAGACAGGGAAAACTCTGTGCCCCAGGACTTCTGTTAGAATCCAGAAAGATTTTATCAGATAAAATTAAAACATTTTTTATTTCTCATACTGCAACAACGGCAAGTTGATGAACCCATATTCTTCTTTACTTCTTCCTATTTCCACAAACGCGCTCTTGCAAAGAAGCCAGAATCACTCCATTCCTCTTCCTAATTCCTGCCACCTATTTGCCTGACTTGCTATTAGAAAGCAACAAAGAAGTTAGAGATTTCCAACTTTTCTCAAGTTTCATGTGTCCAGTTTGCATGTTTATGACCAAAACATTTAGTAAGAATAAACTCAGGTGACTGATTCACCTGATGAGAAGGTGGAAGCTATTTTGGCTAATCTGCTTTCTGCAAAGCTGTAGTGAAGTTATTGCAAGTTGCCTAGTATTGGTGTCTCTTATGCAGGATGCATACAATAGTTGTTCATGCCCCATTGAGTAGATCATGGTATTCTTCCTCCCCGAACTGTAGAACATACCCATCTCCTCAGGGACACAGGGAGCCTTGTAGGAAGCACAATTCAATTTTCAGATTTTGAGCACTACAGCCCCAAGAGATTATGGTTACTAACTCAATTAAAGCCTTCATAAGCTTTAGCCCATGTCCCAGTTGGCCAATTTAGACAGAAAATCTGTAAACTCACATTAGGGCCATTTCCTACAAATAATCAGGCTAACAAAGGATAACCTTAAACACTTGCCATGCCCACTTATAAAATAGTTACACTTAACACTCACTTTTTGTACACAACCCAGAAAGGCTAAACATACCAAGACTTAGCAGTGACTTAGTTAACAAGCCTGCACATGGTATAAAAGTAGCCAAAATATCCCTGGGTGGGCTACTCAGTCCTTAGCTTCAGGCACAGAGGAGACAGAACTATGCTTCTGCTTTCTGTCTCCTCAGGGAGAAGCAAGGAATGGGCAGAGACTTGACTTTATCCCCACCTATTCACTGCCCATAATACTTGAATCAGTGTAGGAAGCAAGATGAAAATAATTTATGGCTGATGTGAGAAATAGTAACTAGTGATTAAAAAAAAAATAAATTAATAGCTAGTAGCACTAGCCCTCAAGAGCAGCCCAAGAGATGACTCAGAGACATATTTTATAATGACTTTCAAGGCTACTCCTTAGATAATATAATTTATACAACATTTCTTGCTCAGCACCACACCTAAAGGCAAAAAGAAACAGTCTTCAATGTTTAAAAAAAACACATCATCTTGAGGAGACAACAGATGTCATACACATACAACCTTCCAGACACTGTACAACTGCCATTTTCACACATGCAGCTCAGCCATGTAATTCTCTGCAGAAGAGAAGGCTCCAGGGAGAACTTATAGTAACCTTCCAGAACCTAAGGGGGCCGGGGGGCACTCTTTATCAGGAGTGCAGTAATAGGACAACAGGGCAAAGGTTTTAAACTGAAAGAGAGGAGATTCAAGTTAGCCATTAGGAAGAATATTTTTACTGCGAGGGTGGTGAGGCACTGGAACAGGTTGTCCAGAGAGGTTGTGGATGCGCCATCCCTAGATGTGTTCAAGGCCAGACTGGATGGGGCTTTGAGCAATCTGCTTTAGTGGGAGGTGTCCCTGCTCATGGCAGGGGGATTGGAACACGACGATATTTAAGGTCCCTTCCAACTCTAACCATTATGATTCTATGATTTACCTCAAGCACATTCTCTTGGTTGGGGTCCAAAATGAACTCAAACGTCTCATTCCATACGGGATTCACATCGTTATTGAAATGTTTCGTTCTCTTCCTGCAATCAGGGGCAGATGGGATGAACAGCTCCACATAGGGATCTGGAGTATCAACTACAGAGCAAAACACACATTTAAGTTACATAAAACTCAACTTTGGGTTGTAAGAATCAAAACAATCATGTGAAACCACAGAGCACCTCATGGTCTATGACATAAAAATATCCAACTATAGAAATTACATAAATGTAATGACATGACTGATACAATGATGAAAGCCTTGAACAAACAGAATGGCACTGGGAGTGACAGAAGCTTACTGGAAACACATATACTTCCACCAGGCAGTGGTAATTATTTTTAAGAGCTTTTACCCCTTCCTCTCTTTCTAGCCTTTAATTACTTTGGGTTGTGTCACAGAAATAAGTATTCCACAAAGCCAGTCTTCGGTTAATGAGAAGCAGTTTGGAATACTGTTTTGGATCCTCTTTCACCTTTGCTGGTTGGGCAATTATAAAGGCAATCAGTAAGGCTACTTACGTACTGCTAAACACAGCTTAAGGAGAGCTGTTCAGATCTGAAGCCATTCTAGTCCCCAGAGCTTTGGGGAGGTCACCACAGAATCAAGATCTTATTTACACAGCATATTTGAATAACAACTCTGCAACACACTAACTGAAAATATAGAAACATGTGCCAAATATGGATAATCAGAATTAGCAGTGGGAAAAAAATACATGCTTACAAAACTAATCTGATGTGTCTAATAGCCATTCCTCAGAGCAAAGAATGCATTGTCACCAGCCCTAAAAATCCTACCTTTCCAACCTGCTAAAGCATGTAATTTTTTATTGCCCAGTGAATTTTTTTCTGTCAAATGAGATTACTTATTTTTTTATCAAATTGCACCTAGGTTGATGTAGTCCTTTATAGATTTCTCAAAAATATTGTTCAGATGCTTCACAGAAGAGAATGGGAACTCATTTCTGAGTTTTTGGTGATCATGAAAAGCTACTTGTTCTACTGTAGTAAAACGTGCACATCCTGCCAGCATCCTCTTTTCAAAGTTTGTCCTCTGCTTTAGTGAAAAATTTTCAAGTAAATACAATACCCTATTACAAACAAGAGCCTGTTCCTTAAACCATTACTAGGTAAAACAGGTCTGAACATTCCTACTTGTACACTTTTTAAGTCTAAACATACTTTTTTCAAGGAAGTCAAATTTTTTAGACACTCTTGGATTTCAATATAATATTACCAGTAAAATGCTGAGGCCTAGAAGGACATCACTATTTCAGCTGGGAGAATGGGGAAAAGAGCAAAACAAAATAGTTTGATACTTTCAAATGGGAATCAATCATCTTTTGGATAAAAAAAATAAAAATCAAACAACAACAAAAAAAGAGGCTTTTTGAAACTACTTAGGAAGTTCTGTATGTGTACCAGGGCGGAACGGAATCAAAACTCATAATATTTGGCCTCCTGGCAATTCTAGTGGGGAACACTGGCCAGACCCAACACATCTTCTGACCTTCTGATGTTATTACCATACATAAAATATACTGAACTCATCCTCTGAGTACTTCAAATGTCTCAGGAGATGAAGAATGACACACAAGGGTCATGTTTTGAATTAAGTATTCTTCTAGCTAGGGAAACTTTAGGGACAGTAAACAAACCTTATCCCGGACTCAGCTCCCTCAATTAAAATTTTGTGTGTAAACAGACTTTGTGATTCAAAGATATCACTGTGAGAATTTCCTTGGACTGCTGCAAGGCTTTCCAGAACTCCTTAGGGAGTTTTACACTGTGCTCTACACCTGTGGGGCTTAGATAATTGCTACAATTTGGCAGGTCACACTGCTACGTGAATAATTAACAAGGAGTTATTTAAAGTTGGGGATCAGTGTGAAAAGCCTTTAAATAGCAATCTTTATTAGCTTTTAATGCTTTATTTGTGATCTTGTCTCTTATTTGAAGTCAAGGGAACAGGGGGATCAAACCCCAAGTGTTTTTCAAATGTTTTTTTCACTGGCAGATGTAACTAATTGCCAACTTTTACTGAATACATGCACTCCTGTGAATTACTACACAATTTTTGCCAGAAAGAAGGCAGTCAAGGCCCCCTGAAACTAAACAGCAAAATATCTATGGAAATTAAAAGTGACAACATCTTATCTGATAAGTCTGGATACTGAGCACTACTTTGGTAGTAAACACTACAGACGTGCTCTGCCAAAAGACTGAACTTGACTACAAAAGCTTGGGTTTTAACCAAAATACTGATCCTGAATGGTGTCCTGGGCAAAACATTAATGCTTCCCTTTCTGTTCTTTTTTTTTTAAAGTGATTATGTGATCAGCCCTAACTATAAGTAACAAAACTCTAATTTTTAATTTTAAACACAAACAGCAATTGGTTCCCTGTCTGAAATCACAATCCCAAAGCATGTGGAAAGCCCTCAGCACTACACAGCTGCCATTACTAACTTCCGATCAGGCAGACTCCAAGTGTTGAAACAGAAACTAAACCCAAGGCAATGAACAACTAAACTTAGAAAAATCAGTCGTCGTTACTCAGTACTGCCAACCCACCCCCTCATCCCTGCCTTTATTACCTTTTTTAACCCGAGGCAAAGAGTTAATCATCTGCTCTTTCATGTTTGAAAGTTTATTTTGTGGTACTTTCAATTATGAAATGAAAATCTCTTCTTTTATAACTTGCTTCCTCAGATAAAAAGAGAAAATACTGGAAGACTGTGTGCTCTAAGATACTACTACAACCTATACTATGTTAATCAAAATCTTACTCCCTATTACTGGTTGGGAAGCAAAGACTAGCTAACAAATCTGGCAAGTAATACAAAAGTATTCACTTAGTGTATCTCAAAACATTAAAGTTATCAATGCAGAAAAAACAGTCTGTATTCTTTTGCTTGGATATATTTATTCCTGTTTGTGGTTTTGATAGTTGATTTGCCAGATATGCTTTTTCAAAACAACTCATTTGAAAATGTAAGTGAAACTTACCTTGATCAATGTATTTTATTTTTTTTTATATATGTTTTAATTTTAAAAGGAAGCATCTTTATAAAAGGGTTTATGGGCCAAAAGCTGATGTTTTGTGAGTGTTATCAAGACAAGAAAATTATTTGTGTACAGACAACACTGTTGTGGAATTGCCATTATTTTAGCAGCCTACTTGAAATACCAACTACAGACTTTTCAAAAGAAGTAACGTGCAAGAATTTGTACTTCTTCCTCAGGACACACAAAGTTTTCCTCAGAGCCTTGCAGGCCCAGAGCAAGGGTTTTGGGCTGTTCTTTGTGTAAGCATTCTCACATCACTCCTCCATCATCTGTGGGCTAGTTATCTGCAACTTTTTAATGTTGGCAAAGTTCAGAAGGTTTGCGAATAGACACATACACGACCATAAGACAGTGACAGTATGGTCTGATTCTATTTTCCCCTCCTCCTGGCACTCTCAGTATTTTCAGTAAAAGCCTCAAAAGGTGCATGCAATGAAGCATTATACTTCTCCACATTATCAAAGAGCTTCATACATAATGGCACAGAAAACACTCTCAAATAGAGGAACCTGACTCCTTTAGTATTTCTCAGGAAAAAATTAGTATTAATTGACAATTAGGTACAAGTGTCTCTGATGGTATCCTCCTGGGGAAACTGTCTGCCCGTGACTTGGATAGAAGTACTGTCTGCTGGGTTAAAAAACTGTCTGGAGGGTCAGGGCCAGAGACTTGTGGTGGATGGAGTTAAATCCAGTTGGCAGATGGTCTCAAGTGGTGTCCCCCAGGACTTGGTATTGTGGCCAGCGCTCTTTAACATCTTTAGCAATGATCTGGACAAGGGGATCAAGTGCACTGTCAGTAAGTTGGCAGATGACACCAAGCTGGGTAGGAACATCGACTTGCTTGAGGGTAGAAAGGCTTTTCAGAGGGATCTGGACAGGCTGGATAGATGGGTCAAGGCCAATGTAATGAGGTTCAATAAGTCCAAGTGCCAGGTCCTGCATTTCAGTCACAACAACCTAATGCAGTGCTACGGGCTTGGGGAAGAGTGGCTGAAGAGTTGTCTGGCAGAAAAGGACCTGGGGGTTTGATTAATTGTTGGCTGAACATGAGCCAGCAGTGTGCCCAGGTAGCCAAGAAGGCCAAAAGCATCCTGGCCTATATCAGGAACAGAGTGGTGAGTAGGACTCAGGAGGCGACTGTCTCCCTCTACTCAGCACTGGTGAGGCCTCATCTCGAGTACTGTGTATAGTTTTGGGCCCCCTACCACAAAAAAGACATTGGGGTGCTAGAGTGGGTCCAGAGAAGAGCAAAAAAGTTGGTGAGGAGTCTCAAGAATAAGCCTTATGAAAAGAGGCTGAGGGAGCTGGGATTGTTCAGCCTAGAGAAAAGGAGGTTGAGCAGAGACCTTATCACTCTCTACAATTCACTGAAAAGAGGTTGTAAGGCTGTAGAGAAGCAGGGGTCAGTCTCTTCTACCAAGTCACAGGCTATAGGACAAGAGGAAATGGCCTCAAGTTTCACCAGGGGAGGTTCCCATTAGATATCAGGATACATTTTCACAAGCATTGGAATGGGCTGCCCAAGGAGGTGGTTGAGGCACCATCCCTGGAGGTATTTAAAAGACAGGTTGACATTGTGCTTAGTGACACGGTTTAGTGACGGATTATTTTTACCAGAGTTAGGCTGATGGTTGGACTAGATGATTTTAAAGGTCCCTTCCAACTTAGACAATTCTATGATTCAGTGATTCTAAACCCCCAGCTTTACACTAAAAAATAAACTTACGAGTTTCTGCATTGATGTTAATGGAACTAACAGGGGTCCTACAATTAGCAGGACGAATTGTAAAGGTAATTAACAAAATATTCAGAATAAGGAAAATTTTGTAAGATTTACCGCATCCACTGAATCTTCAGGGGTTAAAGACAGACTTATATTTAAACTCACTGGCTTAAAAAGTGTTTGAGGTAGGAAGTAAGGATTCAATGACTTTTCCTTGTGTGATTTATCTCCTGGTTAAACAATTGCTTTAGAATCCTATCTCTAAATTACCTTATGAATCATGAAGTGAAACATACAACGGACAGTAATTAGGATCAAATGAGTAACATTTTAAGCAATCTGTCTATTAGAGAAACCCGTAAATTTTTCTATAATGACTGGAAATCATTTGATCTTATGTTACTAATTTGGTGAGAGATGACTGTCATCAAGCTCCCGTATTAAAATAAGTAATCATAGAATCATGGAATGGGTAGAGTTGGAAGGGACCTTAAATATCATCGTGTTCCAACCCCCCTGCCACTCTGCCATAAGCAGGGACACCTCCCACTAGACCAGGTTGCTGAAAGCCCCATCCAGCCTGACCTTGAACACCTCCAGGAGTGGGGCATCCTCAACCTCTCTGGGCAACCTGTTCCAGTGCCTCACCACCCTCACAGGAAAGAATTTCTTTCTAGTATCTAATCTAAATCTCCCCTCTTCTAATTTAAAGCCGTTACCCCTTGTCCTGTCCTTACACTTACTGACAAAGAGTCCCTCTCCAGCTCTCTTGTAGGCTCCCTTCAGATACTGGAAGGCTGTTATAAGGTCTCCCCGGAGCCTTCTCTTCTCCAGGAAGAGAAGAATATTTCAGACATTATTTATATTTCAGTTATTTCAATTATTTTAATAGCATAATAGACATAAAGAAACTATAAAAAGCCTGTTCAAATACAAAACACCAAAGGTGAAGCCACCATCATACATTAAAATTTATCTCATTTGTGCATCAAAAGATGAAAGAAATTCAGTTTCTTAATGTATTCCAAAATCTGGTTTGCTACAAAAAACTATAAGAATTTCCTTTTTTTCTCCCCACATAATGATATCATAAACACTTGTGCTCATAATAGATATTAAATAAAGCTATATTAACTTTCATTTCAGTTAATGTATGTATCACCATCATTGAAAGGAAATCTGGATCCAGATTTTTCCCCATTTCTGGCTGGGGAAGGGCGTGTGAGCAGGCTGCCCAGCTTATACTCGCTGCTGGCTGACTGCAGGGCTCCTCTGAATTTTATAGAAGTTATTAAACCTACCACTTCCCTAGAGAAACCTGAAGCAGGAGGTATGAAGGCATTTTCTACAGGTTTGATGTTAATTAGTATCGATCGCTGTAAGCCAGTATGGTACCAGCTACATTAATTTCTTCCTAGGTCAGAAACATAGTTTTAATGTGCCTTTTAAAATAATGACTGAAGTGTTATTAAAATAGTGTATTTTATGGAGCTCAATGGAAAATAGGCTTCACAGTGGAATAGAAATATGATTTCATCTATCTGCCAGAGCCAGGTGAAAATGTAATGAATTTTAAAATCACATTTTTTCCCAGTTCAATGTGATTTTCCAATTTTTAAAAAGAGAATTTTTAAAACCAGTACTTGTCAAATATCAGTAAGTTCCTAATAATTAATTTTCCCCAAACCACAGATTAACAACTATATGAATTATTAAATTTGGCTTACCCTTTCTCTGCTGCATGCTACTGAAAAGACAGATGATTACAAGGGCCTAAAAAAGATGTCTCCTGTGTTCAGGAGAACATAGGCACCTAGGCACCGATAATTGATTAATGCAGTATCAGATGGGCCAGGAGGAATACAAACAAGGCAGAGCTAGAAGGTCCCCTATACAGCAGCCAGCAATGCTACCTGGTGGATATGGATGCAATAAGGAGGGGACGGTACACAGCCTGGTGCTGGGTGCTCAGGGGAACACATCGGCTTGGTTTCTCCCCTTTGCCAATTCACAGGCAACAAATAAGTTCGTAGAGTCTCTGCTGTGGAGGCTGGCGCTGTGATTTTGGAAACCAAGATGTTTTTCTCCCACCTGATGAGGTGGAGCCTGGGAATGCCAGGAGCAGAACTGGCTGTCTCAGGATGCCACATAACAAATGCAGCTCTCTCGTCACTCTATTAAGTAACTTTGGCATTAAAAACAACCGCTGCTGCACAATCACTCCATTCAATACCCTAAACCACTGCAGCAGCTAACAGCAACAAGGCCAAACTTTTGATCTATCTTTTTAGATATGTCCTGAATTTCCATTTTCAAAGAGGACTGTAGCCAAGTCCACTATAAATTCAGGCCTCCCATTCATGTGGAGGGGATACTTCTGAGAGTCTTCAAATTCAAAGTCTAGCAATACTACAGATGCTGGACTGAAGGCCAGAAGGCCACAGGGAACCAAAAATATCAAGGAACACACAAAGAGATTACCAGTAAAGGGTTTCAAGGAGGAGGTGACAGGTTATTTGCTGCCAGTGTTTAAGGGAATATAGGGAATGCCAGGGCTTTAGGCCTTGATCTTCAATCAATATTTTGCAAAAGGGGTGATGCAGTGCAAGATTTCATGAGCAGAAGATGACAACAAGTGAAATAGGGCAGCTCCCAAAGCAACAGCTATGCTATGAGATATCCTGTCATTGGGTAATATGTTTATTAGAGATTATTAGTGCCTTGTATTACAGTGCTTTTCATCTTCAGTGAAGGGAAGAACTGAACTCCCGGCACAGGCTGTACACTACCACCCAGTTTACTGGGGTGGGACACCACTAGCGGTTTCGCTGATCCAGCCTTGAAATTAAAAAAAAAAAAACAACAAACAAGTCAGTTGAAGGTCCAAGCCTAATTTGTAGAAATGCCAAAACCAAAAAAATATAGTCTCTTAGAATCATGGAATAGTTTGGGTTGGAAGGGACCTTTAAAGGTCATCTAGTCCAAAGGCACCTGCAATAAGCTGGGATATCTTCAACTAAATCAAGTTGCTCAAAGCCCTATCCAACCTGGCCTTGAATGTTTCCAGGGATGGGGCACCTACCACTTTTCTGGGCAACCCATTCATGTTCCACCACCCTCACTGTAAAAAATGTCTTCCTTTTAACTAGTCTAAATCTACACTCTTTTAGTTTAAAACCCTCACCCTTTGTCCTGTCGCAACAGACCCTGCTAAAAAGTTTGTCTCCATCTTTCTTAAAAGCCCCTGTCCTGGTTTGAGCAATGTGAAATTGATTTCCCTTTCAGTAATTTTATTTTTCAGTAAGACCTCTTCTAACACTTGGGAAAACTGTTTTTAGAAGACTCTGGTGCCTGAATTTGTGAAAATTTTTACTTTATCACCAGCTATGGCATGCGGGTTTCAAGGTCTCACTGTTTTTGAGCTTGCCAGGTGCAGGGATGAGGAGGACCAACACCTGGGCACTTGACCCAAGCTGACCAGCTTTCCTGACTGCTTTCCTAAAATTCAGGGTCCTGACTTTACTCTTCACCTGACCCACATCCCTCAGGACTGCAAACACCATTTCATGATCACTGCAGAGCAGGTTACCTCCATTCTTGATGTCATCAATTAGGTCACTTGCATTTGTGACCATAAGATCTAGCATTGCATGTCCTCTGGTGAGGCTATTGCCTGGCTTAAGAAGGAATCTTCAATGCATTCCAGGAGGTTCCTGGATTGTCTACAGCTTGCTGCGCTGCTTTTCCAGCAGATGTTGGGGTGGCTGAAGTCCCCCAGCAGGATCAGAGCCTGAGAGCGTGATGCCTTCTGTAGCTGCAGTGAGAAGGCTTCATCAGTAGGTTCCCTTGATCAGGTGGCCTGCAGTAGACAACAACTACTAGGTTCCCTTTGTTGCCTTAGTATCTCTTGTCATCCATAGGCTCGCCTGCTCCTGGCTATTCTTCAGACAGCTCTTCACACTCTATCCTTCTTGATGTAGAGGGCAATGTCTTTGCCCCTCTGTCCTCGCCTGACTCGTCTGAAAAGCCTGTATCTACCAATAACTGAACTCCAGTCCCACCAGGTTTCAGTAATGGCAATGAGCCCCATGACCTTGTGAGCAAAAAAGCTCTTTCCCCTTTCAAAAAGGTCAATCCCATCTGACAGCAGTGAGCTTCGTGCCATGTGGGCTGCCCCATTATCAAAAACTCCAAAACTGTGTCAGTGGCACCAGCCTCAAAAGCTGTATATTTATAGACTGAGCCTGTACTCCAACGTCTCTTCCTGCAATTGGGAGAAGAGAAGAAAAAATATCCTACGCTCCAGATTTCCTCACCAGCCATCTCAAGGCCCTGAAGTCACTTTTGATTGCCTTTGGGTTACTTCTCTAGGTTATCAGTACAGTTGTCTTTGCAGACAGACAGCAGTGAAAACTGACTACAACATTACCTTGCAATAACCAAGAGAAAAGTCTGCTTTTCTAGTGGTATGCCAGAATCTAAGGGGTGTAGGGTGGGTTTTTGTAATTAATTGAAATGCCTAGTTCTTAAGAGCTTTTTCAGTGTTAAACTTGTGAAACTTGCCACTCTCAACAAAGACACAAGCAGAAGAGAAGGAAAAGGCAGTGTAGCTGCCTAGTTCAGCAATGACTGTGATTCTACGCTAATGCCAGATCTGGGCAGCGATAATTTGGTCTAGAGTAGGTTTACTCATATCATCACATTTCTGGAAAATTACTCAAAACCCACGATCTGGCTTTTATTCCAGATTTATGTCAGCTGATGGAGTATAGATTATTCCAAGTCTGGCACAAAGTCTGCTAATACAAATTTAAACTGGCAACGTTTTCTGAATCCACAGAACAAGTTTATACTGGATCTGTTCAGTATTGTGAGGCTTTAGAGGTTTTGATCCTCTACCAGCAGCCCTAGAGCTTGATTACTATATGGCTGAAGTGCTGCCTCCAGGCCTTTGAGTGAGAAGAGGCTCTTCCCTTAACTTTTTAATTCAGACAATTTTAAAAACCTCAAGCTGTCCTAACTAGGCAGAACCGTAGCCAAGCATAGGCTCAGGCTGGCTACATAAACATCACATCTCAGTAAAACCATCATCATTACTACTGCAAGCAATTACAGGAAACTCAAAACTGAAGTAACACCTAAGAATTGCGTCTGCCTCAACCTCACTTCTCGGTCAGGTTACTACAGGCATTTCCTTTTCTGAATGAATGGATTACAAAGAACTTACAGCAGCAAATGCACACTGAAGTTAACAAGTCTACAAAGGGAAAAGTATGATTTTCCATTTGAGTTAATCTGTCCAAATAACCACAGCAAAACCCAGCATTAAGCAGACATTCCCTGTATTTCATCTGTCCTATAACATTGTTGGCCAGATGCTTTGACAGAGCATAGTTTTTAGTTACAGGCCTTAAAAAAGCATTCCTTTCTGTAGTGATGAAGGCGAAATCATATTTATTCCTTCTCAGAACACATTCAGCCACAAATATATAAATTAGCACATTTATATATGCATAAGAAGTCTTCCTTGTTACAAACCCATATGCAGGACAGTTAGCATCCTGCAAAAGGCAAGTAACCAAGAGGGTGCTTCAAATCACACTTTTAAAAAAACGTTTTCAAAACAAATTAAAGGTTTTCTTCATGCAGTAGATAGCAACCAGCAGAAATTGTTATCAAAGAAGCTGCGAATGGGAAGACTTATGTGGATTGAAGGAAAACCAGTGAAGTTTATACAAGAGAAACTCAGTGAAGGCTATTAATTACATCTGAAATACATCCAGCTCAGGGAGTCCCTTACTGAAGGCAGCTGAGTGCTTAGAGAGGATCAGAGGAAAATATCACACTCTTACCCAGTTCATATTTTTCCTTTGTATCTCACTGTGACTGATGTTCTTTCTGCTTCTCCCTTAGGATCAGGCACTCAAGTACTGTATACAGTTTTGGGCCCCTTACCACAAAAAAGACATTGAGGTGCTAGAGCGTGTCCAGAGAAGGGCAACAAACCTAGTGAGGGGTCTGGAGAGTAAGCCTTATGAGGAGGGGTTGAGGGAGCTGAGGTTGTTCAGCCTGGAAAAGAGAAGGCTGAGGGGAGACCCTATCGCCCTCTACAACTCCCTGAAAGAAGGTTGTAGAGAGGCAGGGCTTGGTCTCTTCTACCAAGTCACGGGCAATAGGACAAGAAGAAATGGCCACAAGTTGCGCCAGGGGAGGATCACAGTGGATATCAGGACAGATTTTTTACACTGAAAGGGTTATCAAGCATTGGAATGGGCTGTCCAGGGAGGTGGCTGAAGCACCATCCCTGGAGGTATTCAAAAGACAGGTTGACATTGTGCTTAGTGACATTGTTTAGTGATGGGTTGTTGTTTTTTATCAGAGTTAGGTTGATGGTTGGACTAGATGATCTTAAAGGTCCCTTCCAACCTAGACAATTCTATGATTCTATGATTAGCACTAACACAACTTAGGATCAGCCCTAAACCTAACATGACTTCACAGCCCTTCCTGGGAAAAGTAAATAAAGCATGAAAAAAATCAAATTAGTACAGAGAAAAATGGAAGAAAATGAGGGAGAACCCTCCTACATGTAAGGAGTGAGAGGCTCAAACTTGAGAAACAGTGGTATCCAGAACTCCCTGAAGGAGAGCATCACCCCAAAGTTCTGCCTAGAGAGAAGACAACACATGAAACAGAAAGATTCTCAATCACCATCAAGCTCCCTTCTCCTGGTGTTGTAGCTTCTCACAGCATAGCAAAGACAAAGAGAGAAGGAGGTCTTTCAACCAGAATATCAGGCAAGATGGTTCGTTGGTCTAAGCCACCAGCACTGCTTTGACATTATCACCACAGTGTAACAGAGTAACAAGAGAACCATACTCTAAGATGACAAGTTTTCACTAACATTTTGCAGAAACAGTTACTGCCTCAATAATTACATGGTAATTGTTCAAAGACAGAATTAGATTCTCATCAAAAAAGTACTTTTGCAACTGAACAGTGCAGCGTTTTCCAGATCAGTTTCAATGTGGAACACACGAACCTGTTTCCAACACAATTTTCACCTCCCAGCACTGCTTCTGGCTAACCCTACAACAGGACAAAAATACTGCCTGTGTCAAGGAAACTGAAATCCGGTCTACAGTGGCCTCAATGTTAGACTGAGATAAGCAGGAGGCATCTAATGAGCAGTTCTTACTAGTGTTGTTTATTTTCAGACACACATCTTTTAAGGACACATAATTCAGTACCAGCCTATGGCTCTAGAACCACAGTCAGCTTCTGTGGTTGGCAACTGAGTATGGACTGCTACAGAACATAACCAAAAGTGGGGCTGGTCCAAAGGGTCAAATCAAAAGGGGCTGCTGAAGACCACAGAGCTTAATCATCCTGCAACTCAGTTGCTAATCCAGGGAAACCCTAGCACTACCTTTCTTCCTGCAAGATACTTCCAGCATCCCTCCTCTGCTTTGCTCTGCTAAGCATCTTATGTCTCCTGGCCACGTCAAGGTCTGCATGTACAGCCTGTAGGACTTGGAAGATTGGCCAACTCTGACCTTCTTTTTCCAGGTAGTTAGGCTGGCAAAGAGAAGGAGTTTGGCTTGTTTTCCTCTTGAAATACTCTTGCAGCAATCAGGTCCTGCCTCATGGCCTTGCCAGAAGACCATTATCTGATGATACTTCAACAGTTAAATCAAGCATACTGTATCTAAGTCAGAGTGTATCTGATACAGAGAACAGCTGGATTAGTCCTGAATGAGCTGCTATAACACAAACTATATTGTCCCTGCACTAACATAAGCATGCAAATCTGCCATTCCATCCCTTTTAGCTAGCTCAGGTTTAAAACACCACATACTTATGCCTAAACTACACCAGTCCACTGTGACTCCAGCTTTAAATGAGCCAGATTCAACAAGAAGAGCTATGGCTGAAAGTGAGCCTGACCCCAAGGTAAAGGCACATAGACTAATGGCAACTGAAACTGCACTAGACATCACCTGCTCTCTCCATCAACATTGCTGAAAAGTTGACCCTGAACCAGCAATGTGCCCTTGTGACCAAGAAGGCCAATGACATCCTACAGTGCATTAAAAAGACAATGGCCAGTAGGTGAGGGAGGTCATCCTCCCCTTCTACTCTACCCTAGCGAGCTGTATCTGGAGTACCATGCCCCATTCTGGGCCCCCCATTTCAAGAAGGACATGGAACTGCTGGAGAAAGTCCAGTGAAGGGCTATGAAAATGATCAAGGGACTGTAGCATCTCTCTTATGAGGAAAGGCTGAAAGACACGGGTCTGTTTTGCCTGGAGAAGACTGAAAGGGGAATCTCATCAATGCTTATAAGTACCTACAGGGCAGGTATCAAGATGATGGAGTCAGGCTCTTCTCAGTCATGTCTGGTGACAGGACAAGGGCCAAAAGACAAGCTGGAACACAGTAAGTTCCATCTGAACATGAAGAAAAACTTCTGTACATTGAGGTTATCAGAGCCCTGGAACAGGCTGCCAGAGAGGGTGTGAAATCTCCTTCTCTGGAGATATTCAAAACCTACTTGGATGTGGTCCTGTCCAGCCTGCTCTAGGTGATCCTGTTTTAGCATGGGATTTGACTGGATGTTTTCCAAAGGTCCATTCCAACCCTGACCATTTTGTGATTCCATGAAATCACAGGCTGGTGCTGCAGGTAGGGAAAGGTGCACACTCATCCCACAGAATGTGATAGCTCCTCCTTTTCCTATGGAGAAGCAGGAGGTAAGTCAGTGGCACTGGCCCAGCAGTGCCACATCTCCTTGATTTGCAGGGGATGTCTGTTGCTGGTTGCAGCAGAATATGCTAACTGTGCCAAGAGCCACTTCTAGAGGCTGCTATCCACCTCTGTGATAAAAAGTTTTGCAAGCAGGGTTTAGCTCTGTTGACAGGAGTGCTCCCAGTACTTTAACATATTTATCTGAGCAGCCTAAATACAGGGGAAATATTTCTAATTCCAACTGGGTGAACAGAAATCCGGATAGAAGCTGAGTACTAGTGCCACAAGCTACACAAACTTTAAATGTTTTTATTTTTAAGAAAATAATTCTTCCTTAGAATGCCCAGAATTACATTGTTTATTATCATAACATCAAAAGTAGATAAAGCAAATAAAAGCTGCACATTCAAAACAGGATTAAGCAAGATTAGTGATCATTAAAAGTAGAGCCATAGAACTGTTTTTCTTTGTAGATGGTACCAATTGTTTTGAAAGCCAGTATACTTAAAGAAATACACATCTTTAAAAATGCAAGACAAATTTTACCATGCTTCTTTTCTACCAGGGGCCAGTTTTCTACCAGGCCCCTTGAAAATCCAGAAGGTGGATAGATCCTATGGAAAGAACCACCACAGTTTGCAAGCATTTCTCTTTCAGAATGCTGCAGTTTTTGGTCTTTTCTACAAGCTTCGGTACTGTAATGGGAAGCAAGAGTAGGCTCTACAGTACCTGGAGTAAAATTCAACATCCATTGTACAAAAACTTACTGGACTGGAGGCAAAGTCTTGAAGCCTTTTCCAAAAGCTCCAGTCACAGAAGTGATTTTACGAGATCTACAGACCCTAAACCAAACAGAATGCTAAGCAATTAAGTTAATTAAATCCTCACCAAAAACACGCAGATTTTGACATATGCCACCTTGTGTTGGTCTTCAGCAGCAGGTTTTGGGCAGCAGGGGCTTAAAAGGGGTGCAATGGAAGAAGGAGGGGGGAAAGCGACGGGGGGAGGAATACAACTTTGTGAGAAGATACCGGAATCTGCCCCATGTCAGAGCCAGTTTTAGCTGGCTCCAAGATGGACCAGCTGCTAGCCAAAGCTGATCCCAGCAGCAACACTGGTGGTACCTCTGTGATAACATACTTAAGAAAGGTTAAAAAACATGGTGTAGCAACTGTGAGAGAGGAAGAAGATAATGTGACAGAAGAAACTATTAAGTTACCAAGCCAGTAAAGGAGGAGATGGGGGGGAGATGCTCCAGGTGGCCAGAGCAGAGGTTCCCCCATACGTACTGCAAGGTTCTCCTCTTGCAGACCATGGAAGAGCACAGATCCACAGTGAAGCTTGTGGAGAATCCCATGCTAGAGTAGGCAGATGTGCCCTGAAGGGAGGTATAGTGGGGAAGGTGGTTTTAGTTTTATTTCTAACTAGCCTACTCTGTTACAATCGATTGGCAATAAATTAATTTCCTCAAATTGAGTCTGTTTTGCTTGTGATGGTGGTAGGTATGTAATCTCCCTGTCCTCATCTTGATTAATGAGAGCTTTTCATCTTATTTCCTCCCTCCATCTTGTTGAAGGAAGGGGAGTAATAGAGTGGCTTAGCAGGCACCTAGTGGCCAGTCAAGGTCAACCCACCACACATCAGCTGCAGTTCCTCATCTCATAAATCTTCCAGCCTGTAAAAAGATTTAGCCAGAAGAGCTGAGAATAGCTATTAGAGCAGCAGTCACTAAAATAGAACTTAAATGTTTTGTAAAGATAGAGTTGCATTGATTGGGTATTATATCTAGAGTGTGAGAGTCACCTTGAAAGGTGACCACAAAATTAAAACAAGCGAAATCAGTAAAGGAACTACGCCTATACAAAGGCAACAGTAAACAGACAGATACCTGAAAAAGAAGGGACTTGAATGAACTCCTGGGAAACAGGGAGTCTGCTCTCAAAACTTTTATTTTCCCCTTCCCTAACATCCCGGGTCATGCATTCTTAACACACACACACACACAAAATGAACTGGTGTAAGCAGACTAGCTTCCTTCATATACAAAAAGCATTTGTATGGAAAATTTCTCTAATGGCATCATTGGCATTCTCATTTATTTTGATGTGCTTTATCAAGTGAGAAACAAAAGCACCCACTTAGCTACTCAGATCCTGGCATGACCCAGATTCAGATTTCATTACTTGTCTTTGTCAGATCACTCTACAAAAAAATTAAAGCTTACAGAAACAATAGGAAATCTCAGACAAATACTAAATACTAAATACAAAAAGCTCCAGCTTTCTCTGATGTTCCAGACAGTCAGATCAGCCAGGACACTAAAAACACATCTTGAATCTGCAGTGTGTGTGAACTGTTGACTCAAGGAAACACATTGCCTGCGGAAGTTACAGCACAGTGAGCATCTATTACCCAGTTTTAAGGATGACACAACTATTTATACTCTCCATTAATGAAAACATCAAGAAATCTTTAAAAACTTGCTTAAAATACTGCATATATTCCCAGCCTAGGCCTGAGGAGACAGAACATTACACAAACTATCTCATGTTCCTCAGGACCTCCATCACTACCACACCATAAAATTATCTCTCTTGTCCATAAAGCAGTCACTGGACTGGAGAAGAACCAACAGAATAGATTAGGAAAAACCCAGCAGGAGTCAACAGCTTGGTAGTGTCTGTCATAGGAGAGCAACACTTAGGTACCCATCACAACCAAGGCATCTGACATTATGTGTCACAGCCAACCTCCCTGATAGTGAATCCTATAACCCTTAGATCAGAAACCCAATGTAAAAGCTTAGAAGTTCCTTCAACACGTTACAGCTTTGGTAAATCAAATTTTTTAAAAAATTATATATATATATATAATATATAGCTGGCACAATCAACTGATCCTCTACCACTCACAGCTTCATGTATCTTTCTTAAGTAATTAATATGATTCTTGATTTGATAAATAGCTTCCAGGCTCCAGCTCACCAAGGGAAATTAAAACAAAAAATTTATTGTCCCAAAATAAAAAGAGAAGCAACAATATGAGGTTTTTTTCACTTCAGGGGATTTGCCAGACTTCAAGAACAAGACCTAGGAACTTGGAAGCTCACTCAGAGATGCCCCAGTCTGCAGGTGCCTCAGGCTACAGAGCACTCATAGATGCCTCACAGGAAGCCAAGCAGGTTTCAGTGGCCCTCGAGCATAGTTCTGTCAGGTTTTAGCAAAATAAAAGATTCTGCCTGAGTAACTTTTTCGTTTTGACGATTTGGTAAGATAAGAGTTTTGTC
>VZTM01027546.1:41927-91609 GCA_013400555.1 Jacana jacana
TTTTGTCCAAAAAAAAAAAAAAAAAAAGAAAAAAAAATTATATTGATGAATAATGTTTGGAAATTATACTACATGACCATACTTGTCCTGAAGTGGGAGGGTGGAGGTGGGGCAGAAATAATGCCATGTTCTTTTGGCTTTCCATACTCCCTTTAATATCATAGCATGGGATCCCCATTCCAACCCCTTTTCTTCTCTTCCCATGTTCCCCACACTGTCTCATGAGAGAGATCTCTGTGTCTGAGAAACTCTGTCTTCCATTTAACCCATCTTCTTACACATGAGAACCTGTGGACCTCTTGTTCTACTCTTTACAGCACTTTTCTCAAGGTCTTGTTATACAAAGACCCTCTTGGAGGCCACCAGGATAACACCCCACTGCATCTTCTCTGTGTGCACCTTTCCTTTACCCCACAGTAGGTGCTAAATAGATCCCCTCTCTCCCCTTGTACTTGAACATTTCCTTTCCAACTGTGCCTCCCACTCACCCTGTGAAGTTTAATATCAACAGTAGACACTAGGAAAAAAAAAAAAACCAAAACCAAACCTGTTAACCAACTGAAGCAAAGCTGAGTGTCAGATCAGCTGCTATAGTTTGACATTAAAGCAGTTTCCAGGATAGGGATAGAGATAACTGTCCAACAAGTCTGATGAGAGAGCAAGAGCAAGGAACCACACTCATCCTCCCAGCTCCAGCTAGCAAGTCTTGGGCTATGCAACACTCTACACAAAACACCAGGGAAAAGAGAGAAGACCTGCAGGCAAAACAGTCATAATCAAGGAAGCCGGAATACTCTTTCTACATATTCAGCCAATATATTATGCTCTCCTTCTTCCCCCCTGCTGCCTTTCAAAGTGGACAACAGTTTTCACTGGTCATTCTTCCTAGTTTCCTGCTCAGCTACTAAGTCCAGAGGCTCAGAAGCCTAACAGAAGGGGGAAGAAGTGCTGTTGTTTTATACAGCTCTCCACCATCAGATCTGCTTATCTGGTTTGGATCATTAATTTTTTTTCTTCTTGCTGCATTGACTAAGCAGAGCTCTGTGGTTATTTCTTTTTAAGTGTTCCTACCACCAAACCACAGCCTTTTGAAGATACAGCAATTGCCAGTTTCACTATACTCAGAGCAGTACTTCTGACTGAGCCAAAAAATTAACTGTAGGTGTCGCTTGCTTGTAGGCAAACTGTTCACAAGCCACTCAGCTTTTTTAGATCAATGGAAAGAAGGAGCGGCAAATCTGCTTTCTGAGCTGGAGTGACTAATGAAATCGGTACTATTGCTTTAACAAGCAAGACACAAAGAAACACCAACCCACTAGCAATCACTTAATGCATGACAAGCTCGATGTGTCATCTACCCCTGCGTATGGCGACAGTCTCCTAAAAGAAAGGCAAAAAAGAAAGAGAAATACTCACGCATGTCACCAATCGCTCCTTTTGTAACATTTGTGGCTTTCCTTACTGTCACAGTGAATATGTGTGAATACTGGTGTTCCACCTGGAAGTCAGAGAGTTAGAGGTGATTAAGCTCCAGAACCAAAACCCATCTATCAAATTGGGTTTCAATTTGTCCAAAAACCGAGACAGAAGAATCACCCAGTCAAAATGTAAGTGAAACTCATACTGGATAGAGCATCTTAAAGCTGAACTGCACCCTGCAGCTTTACTGACAGGTCAGACCTTATACTAGGGCTGCTTGATTTTCCTGCAGCCACACCTACTAATCTCAATAAATAGCACTCCTCCTCTCTACAGAACCTGCTTTAAGGCACTTAGTCAGGGTCAACTTGGTATGGTTAGGAAACAAAAAACCAGGGGTGCAACTTAACAGCGTGCTTGCCCTTGTAATTACCTCCCCCCCATAAAAGAATGGGTGCACCTATATCAAAGTATACGTTCTGGAGCAGGTACATGCATCCTAGACATGCAGGTGATACAGTTCACAATATATGGCATATACCTTTTTATTATGCATCAATATTCAAAGTACAAGTATGCTAAAACAATGGAGGGAAGGTGAAAAGCAAGCTGTTAAAACATTCACAAAAAGATTTCATGTGGTTTCTGGAGCTTCCTGTTTCCTGAAAAACTCAAGCACACAGCAGGAGCTGCCTTTCTAAGAGAAAGTCTATCCTGAACAAAATAGGGAAGTAGAAAAAGATGTGGAATTAAGAAACAAAAGTAAAAATCTTAATGAAAAGAGGTCAGTAACTCTCATCTATTTTCACTTTATCCACATAGCCATAAGTGTTATCAATTTAGTGAATCCCGTTATGAGAATCACCACTGCGTATTGCAAGGCAGGCAACATTGGCAGTTACAGGGACACAGTACAGAGCTGGTGGGCAAGTTTCAAGTTTTATGTATTAAGGCCAGGATCAGGTCTCATGCAACAGCCACTCCGTGCTTACATTTACACTGCTATCTTAAAGCCAGATTTAAGACATCTAAACTGTCTGACTGTATACAGTGCCTAGACATTGACTCACCCGCTGGTATGACATGGATGGAGCCAGCTCACCCTCCTGGAGCAGAAACTCGGGCACTGGGAGGGGACCACCTCAGACCTGAGCTCTGACTCTGCAAAGAGCATCGGGTCCAAGCTGCTTGGCTTTTACAGCTCCAGCCACTGTCCCAAAAGCATACTTCCTATGAGACCTCAAGTCATTACCTGTTTTAGACAGTGATATATCCCTACCTCAGATTTTCATTTCTAAAACTAAAACACTGATATTTTCCATCTATGCCTAAACATCCATTAACTTTGTGAAATACACTGAAATAACACATTAAAATAAAACCAAGTATTAAAGGTCTTACAACATATTCAAAAGGAAAAGGGGGGAGTAGCAGAATCAACAGTACCCTTGATATGGGACACTTATTCAGGCTGTGTCTGGTGCTTTCTTGCTACGTTTTCCATCTGAATATTTCTCTTTTTCATTTTTCTTTCTTTTTTTTTTTTCCCCCAAAGGAATAAACAAGTAAGCAAACAATATGTGGCTTAATTTTCAACGAAGACACATGCCTCCATTTAAGCTACTGCTGTTTCAACTGTTAGATTTCAAAGATTTCAGGTGGTTCTCATTACTATTCAGAACTGGTTATTTCAGCCAAGGCTCGTTATTTCACATCTACAGTATGCACCCAGAAACCAGAACCAAACTGGATTTCTAATACAAATAACTAAATAAATAAAAATGAGAGTTTTTACAGTTATATATAATTTTCTCAAAAAAAGAAAAAAGCCATTTTTTAAAAGAGAGCAAAAGTGGTTCAAGACTGCTTAAGTAGCAGTTGAGTCAGGATGCGTTAAAAAACAATGCAAATGATACCAACACAAACTCCTCCGTGAGTCTGTAGCCTAGAGGTCTGCAAAACCATAGCCACATCACCCCAGCAAAATATCTAGAAGAAAATGCCCACCATGATACCGAGGTTATGACTTCACTGCAGACTGACCCAGACACTGAATTGCTGCATCTTTATTAAGGTGTAATCACCCACATGTGATGACTCCTGAAGGCTCATTTCATGACAGTCTGACCAGCAGTAAATTTCAGCTCTGTAATTTTTCCCCTGTAAACTGTAGGAGTTGTCTGGTTCAAAGAACAACTAACTAGGCAGGGAAAAACTGTGGCATTGTAAACTATTACCTTACAAATGTATACTGAAATTGTCATTACACAGCAAGTGGTTCACCAACTGCAGTAAAAAAGGAATCCAGACTGTTAACTCACCCCCAAAGTATAAAATCTAACAGAAATGGCTTAGATACAGGAATTCAAACCCAACAGCCTACCTTGTGCTGACATGAAAACATACCAGTGATTTTCTGACATTCATCACCTTTAACATCACAGCTGCCAAGAGCAGATGGATGTGTGGGAAGGAGGACAGGATTTTTGAACAAACTTCTGCTTCTGCCACATGGCAAAAAAAAAAGTCCAGAGTTTTCCATCACAGCAGGGTAAACAGGGATGTTAATGGATATCTGGGACCAGCTAGTACTATTGTGAACACAGCTACATAAGGTTACCCCAGCTCTGCCATTTACCCTGCTCCAAGAATTTTTACAAACTCTGAATCTCCAGAAAGCGGTAACTCTCATGGTTCCTTATTTTAAGTTTGCTTCCTGAAATTGTTCAAAGCTGTTTTATCAGCGTGTGCCACTTTTGCACGCGGGTCAGGTTGATGCAGTGTTGGTTTCACAATGTAGCACTGGCCTCAGAGTATGTTAACACAGACTAATGTAGTTCCTTTGTCATACAAAACCATATAATTAAGAGAAACAGCCCAAAGTACAAACACACCACGCTTCTTATTCTTCACTGTTAAGAAAGAGCCTGTCCTCACTAGAGACCACAAATCAGAGATCACTGAACATTTAGCAACAGAGGAGGACAGAGTTATAATTAACATACAGGTATAGGACATGGGCGTGCTGGATTTACTTCTCAGCTGCTCTATGGAACTCATATGCAATTCTGGTGTACCAGAGTCCTGACTGTAAAATGGGGATACTACAAGATGCTCACGGACAAGTACTTCTATAAAGTTGTTTTCTTGCATCTCCTAGTCCTACATGTGAAACCCATATGCATAATTAAAATGCCTACCATCAAACCAAGGCCAAATCATCACTTACTAGTGTATTCTCACTACAGCAGTACAAAGATCATCACTACTTCCTATTACAAGTCAAGAACTGTTTTACTAATACTTTTGTGGGAATTGCTTTTTATTAACCTAAGCAGCAAGCCCCATGGTTCCTACTGGTATGCTCTGAAATGAATGCAAGCATACAGAGGTCTGGCAAAACAGAAAAGCATTATCTTCTTTCACAGCACCTCACCCAAAATAACACACTGAAGCTTATAATTATACAGTTATTAATTTTTGGCCATAATCACATGCTTGGAAGAAACTGCAACGACTAAAATAAACAATCTCACTCTTAGTAAAAAAATTTTTAAAAGTACACAGAGATACTCAGGAAGCTCAGAAGCCTAGATCTTTTCATAACCCAAAACAAATATTTTTCATTAAACTTAAGTACAATCAGAAATTACAGGCAATTTTCCACTTAGGGTCCCATTTCTAAGGGTATTAAGAAATGTCCTTATTAACAGCTAGCAAACTTTCAGAATAACTTTTTTGTTACTTTTTGTAAAAACTTGGGTTATAAAGAGGCCCCCTGAAAATACCAAAATAAATGTATTGATTCTGAACACTTTTATGAATCCAGCCCTTGCTAGTTTAGATGACTAAGCCACATTTTCTTAAGCCACTTATGTTCATCTTAAATCTTGATAAAAATCTGTACATTGCCAACTCCTCAATTACTTCTGAAAAACAGATGATGGTATATAAATCACTTCAATGTTGCAACACTGAGTGGAGCAACATCTGTATACCTTTAAAAATCTAAGCCAAGTTAAAAATTTCAGATGCTCTTAATTAACTCAAAGCCCAACATCCTGTCATCCAAAGTGACCTAGCTTTACATATGTGTTTCATTTCACTTCCTCTTGGCTCCATAAATTTATAGAAGAAAGGAGAAAAAAAAAAATATTCTGTATGCCCTCTCTGCCACAGGGGGTTTCTGAATGATGGAAGCTCCTGTGGACAGTCTACACTCTCTACTGGTTTAATCCACAAGTTTTCCCAAGTATCCTGCACAGCCACACTTCAGTATCTCCTGTCCATGCCATAGCTCTCCATCTCTACCTCATCCTCCTGCCTCCTTTGATCTTCTCCCACTTTTCACTGCTTTTACTTTACCCTCCCCATAAAGTTTCCCTCATTATTTGATTTCCTCTACTTTACATTTCACTGCATTTCTATGTACATAAACACTATTAACTTCCCACTACAGGACTAGGAAATAAAACATACTAAGATCTCCTGTAACACCATTGGGTTTCACCTACAACTTGCCACACTCACTGAGAAAGCAAGGGATTTGCATGTATTGAATAAAGCATTTTTCATATTCCAGAATGCTGAGTCAGAGAACGTAACTCAATCAGGAAATACACTTGCACATGAAATAGCATTCAGGAAGCTCTGGTATAGGTAGATTGTGTAATAAGCATTTATTACTTTTATTTCCTTAACATTAGGGACACTTGAGCTGACTATTGGGCTGAACAAATGAAAATGCTTGCCTGATTTCTTAAGTAACCTATTTTTATAAGGTCCACACTCTTCTTTCACAGAGTATTACAATTAAGCCACACAGTTGTGCATTCTCAACACACACAAATTTTATCATGAAGAGATTTTCCCCATTGTTACAATATTTATCTCCCTTATCAATCTAACTGAAGAGTTATTATGCATTTTAATTATTCCAATGTAACTGAAGAGCGATTATGCATTTTAGTTCTTTGTTCTCTGAATCTGAAAGCATTTTTGGCACAGTTTTTTCTATATATACAGTAACTTTGTGAATGCCTTATTTTATTCCTACAAGTCTTTCATAAAAAGAGGGGGAAAAAGCAAAAGCAAAATAAAAAAGACTGGAAAACACACAATAGTTCAATAGTTAAGAGAAGGACTTTTTGAAAATGAAGAGTGTGCCTCAGAGACCTTCTCCATAAAGGTACATAGATTAGATCAAGCATTCCACCCAGGAGAGGGTGCTGATGCAGAAAGAAGGAAGTTAGCTTATTATTTTAACACTGTTGAATACAAACATCAACCTGATACTTTCCTTTACAGCAGCATTCACAGAATTATGGAATGAGTAAAACATTAGTTTGACATCTGCTGGCTGCAAACTCATGTAAAGGATGTGACTGTGGGGTAAAAACCACATAATTGATAAGAGATCATTTCAAGGAAGCAGACACTATATTTTTAGCAATGTGAAAGTTCAACATTGTGAGAAGTGTATGGTAACTATCTGAGTACGTAGCACTTTTCCTGCCGTGAGATTCTGGGACTGTTACGAAAAGTGCTTGATATGAACACACCCAGCTTGTTTCAAGATTTCAGTCTGAGTAGGAATTGGAATTTCAGTGTTTACCTTGGAAAGTCACTCAAGCAAAGATACATGACTGAATATTACAGCCAAAAGTCAGCATTCAGCTAGCTGCTGACCCACTCCACTGGCTTGCCATACAAAGGGCAGTTCTGTTCCTACTTCCCTTCTCCTCCTTCCCTTGCCCCTACTTCTCTACTGACGCAGGTTGTGCTCACACAGTTGTACCCTTCCCTTGGCACAGCTCTGACAGCACTGAAGTTATCTTTTGCTTTGAATTGTTTTTCTGCCAATTCAGCAAGGTCAGTTGGCTCGCTCCACTATGATAAGTTTGAGAGCTGGTAAGAAGGACACAGCAGGAACATTGAAGTAAAGCAGGAAGAAGACAGCAGGAGCTTTTGGCAGCAATGTCTTGTTTTGTGGCACAGATCACTTCACTGACCTTCACCTAGAGTTTGCAGGCTATGTTTTGAAGATTCTCTTTGAATCAACACCACTGGTACACACTAGTTTAAGATCTAAATACCCAAAACTGCCAATTTATCCCTCTATATATACTGATGGAAAAGGAAAAGAATTATTTGGTAACTGGAATAGTACCAAAAAAAATATACATATTGCAAGGGAAAAAGATGGGCAATGTTACTTTTGTAGACTACAGTTTGGTTTGACAATCAACATGTGGAAAAACTTGTATGAAACAGTTAATTATAGGCACTTTTGTGAAACACTTCGAACAGGCAAGTCCCTCAGAAGGATACCCTACTACATCATACCCATTAGGTTGTTTAGAGTCCATATTCTGTTTTGACTTACTGATGAGCAACTACACTCAAAGCCATGATGTGATTTCAAAAGGCTAACTTTTGAAAAGCTAAGGTTCATCTTTCAAACTTCATTCAAATAAACTTCTGAAGAAGTTTGCTCTACCCACACTTATTATTGATGGAACTGATGATAACTCTAATTCTCTGTGCTTATTCAGAGTAATTTCTAATAGGATATACCAAACAAGACAGTATATATTATACAAGGCAGTATACATAGAAGATTCAAAGCTACTTACCACAATGTGTTGATAAGGATCTATGACGGACATTTTTGTCTTAATTTTCATTCAATAGAACTGTCAAATGTCTATTTAAATTCTGCATAAAACAGGCTACTCAGTTTTTTCAAAGCAGAGCTCAGGATGACAGATCTTTTACCTATTAAATAAATAAATAAATAGATTCTTATGTTCCTTTTAAACTGTATTTTGTGTTAGAGCAAATTAGTTCTTTCATTTTAGGAATCAATTTGTTCACCAAGAAATTAATCTCATACAAACTATGAATGTATAGACATTAGACATTTACTTGCCTGAATTAGAGAAATTTCTTGTGCTTATTTCCTCAGAGTAAGAGCATGAACCAAATATCTTGAATTCCAGTCATCCAAATGTTTCTATGAGCTCTACAGATTAAAAAAAAAAAAACAAAACAAAACAAAACACAGAGCAATTATATTGTTCCATTACATACATTTAAATATATATGCTTCTATTTATAAATAAATAAATACATCTGTATTTAATTAATAGCCTTTTTGCTGTAGTGACAAATTCTTGGTTCCCATGCTTTGCTTATCTATTAAGATGCTCACACAGTCAGGACACGACAGAAATAAAGTTCCTCTTTGTAACTTTCTCCCTGTACAAAGTAAGGTACAAGGATATGTCCTGCATTCACACCAAGGGACATTAATTTTAGAACAGAAAAGCCAGTTAAGAGCACAAGCACAACAGTCAGCAATTTGCACCAGAAAACTGCAACCTTTGTAGTAACGGTCTCTAGTCATTTTGAGGCTTTTCATAGCAACTTCACTTTGAAAGCTTTTTCTGCAAACAGTAAATTCCCAGAGTAGCACCTAACTACATCTAAGAAAATAACAGAAAACAAATTCCAGCACGTAATTCAAAGCAACAGCACAGGAGGGTTCATTTGGCCCCTGCTCATTGAACTATAAATGAACAGCAATAGGGCCCTCTACAAACCTGGGAAGGGAATTCCAACTGAAGCTGTGTATAGCCTCCTTGGCCACCTCAGATGTGTACAGGGATCTGCAAGATGCTTTGATGGACAAATTGCATAACAGCTGGCAGGATTTATACAGTTTCTTCATAGGCCAATGTTTTCTGAACACTTTGTGAAGATTTCTACTGAAATCAGGGGCCACCAGAGGCCTTAACTTCAGCACTTTTTTTCTACCATTGAAGTATATTAGGAGGGGCTGTTCCTTATTATTCCTGAACCATCAGTAGATGTTTCAGATTGAAAAGAAAGAAAGAATAACAAAAAGCATTATATGGGGTTTAGCCTCAAGGAAATGATTCCTAATCCCCAATTTTGAAAGGGCAGAATAAGCCTTAAAGAAGGGTGATTTATGTCATTCCCAAACCCTTGCTCTTGGTCAATTACGTGCAAGCATTTCCATAAAAATTTTGTTTTGTTATGATCACTAAAACATTACAATATCCCTTCTTTGATCCTGCCAGCCCTAACAATAGCTTGAGGTTAAAAATTACCCTTGTTATTGTTATATGTTTGTAATCTAAGTCTGAAGAAGAAAGACTTTAACACACATTCAGTTCATACCTTTCATTCAAGGCAGCTCAATGCTAGGGCAACAGAAACAAACCATCTATATCACTGAAAGCAAGTGGCTTTTCAGACTTAATGGGAAGACACATAAATCCACCATTACTTCTCCTAGTGTAATAATAATTACAAAGACTTTTTGANNNTTTTTTTTTTTTAATTCTATCAGCCAAATTCTGCAGTGGCATAAATAGGCAGCCGGGAGAGAAGCAGCACTGTGTTTACAGGCATATTTTATAGCTTGTTCATTATATTCAGGTTTATTTTACCTTGGGACCTCCTTAAAAGAGGATACTAAAGAACCTTGATAAACAAGCCCTGCCATGTCAGTTTTTGAGGAACTGTTACAAACTTCCAAGGCAATCATAGAAGAGACCAGGGAGGGCTATCCAATCACTGTAACGAAGAGTAAATTTGCAAGTCATAAAACAGATAATACACCTTTTCCCCTATCTGCACAGTAAACTACCAACAAGTTACCACACTCATTTTGACAAGATAATGAAACCAAGCTGAGAATACTGCTCTATCTGCAAAAATAACAAAATGGGTCGGGCCTAGGACAAGAAGCCTGGTTCAAGTTATTTGTCTAGCATCCTAGAGGCAGAGTTCCAGTTCTCCAGATCTGGTCGAATGGCTTAGACATGAGATCATCTTGTCTTTTCCTATAAGCCCCTGCCTCATTTATTTCAACATTTTCAGGAAACACATTTGTGATCCTGCAAACAACAATCTCTACAGAGCCATAATAAATCCCCAAGCACCATCTGTCCTCCATGCTGAATGAGGCAAGGATCACACAGACAAATATGTAATCAGATATTTAACAACTGTATCACAAACACACATGCACAGACTGTGAGCTAAAAGATACACAGGCAGGGTCTCCCAATAGGGAGAAAAAGGACGGGGAGCAGCTAGACCCTGATATGATATGCAAAGGCTGATATTCAGGTTTTCCACAGAGATCCAACGAACAGCACAACAGATCCCAGTCCTTGTCATTTTGGTATTGCTCCAAATTGGAGCTCTTGGTTTGCTGTCTTAATGTCAGTCTTTCAGAATGTGACAAACAGAAGCAGGTACCAAAAGACAGACATCCAGTACATTTCAGACACTTGGGTGCATCGGAAGCACCCTTGGGGCTGGCAGAGGGACAGGTGCCCATCCACTGCCAGAAGCCAAGAGCACATCTAAAATGGTATCAGACATCTATGTTTAAGTGACTTGAATACTTATGCCCTTTGCCGTGGATTTAATTCAAAATGGAGTTGCTTGACCCTTATGTAATTACATCAAACCTTTTGCATGATTAAGCAAGCTAATATATTTTTGTATCTAAAATCTTAGTGTGGCAGCAGAGCTGAAACACAGCACTAACAGAAGCTACTTATTAGCTCATCAAGAGCCACAAAAAGTCTTGAAGAATGTTTACTTCAAACATCTGCAGTAAACAGAGCTGTGATCCCAAAATTATCTCACTTAACACTGTCACTATACACTATCCATCCCACAAAGCATAATGGAAAAATCAACTAGGACTGTATCACAAACACATACAAAGAATGGAACTCCAGCTGAAGCTGGTGGCACGCCAACCCTTGACAGATTGCAGGGGACTGCACCTCTCAGCAGATCTTCATGGGTACTTTAACATTATTAACATGTATTGTTTGGGTTCCCTGATATCTGGTGGTATCAGCATCTGTGAACTGTGCTGTTCCCGGGGCTGGTAGCATTCCTCCCTAAAGGACTAGCAAAGCAGGTTGCAGGCATCACCTCTGCAACAACACAAGCACAAACTCTGTCAATTCATACAGCATCACTACAATTAACTAAGATGGCCAGACTGATTAACCCTGTATCTGTTCATACTTTACTGACAAATCTCAAAATTTACAAAGCACTATAGCAAACACAGCCTCTTGAACAGGCCACAGATTAGCTTGTTCATGTAATACAGAGACAGATTTCTGCTACATTCTTAAATCTCCCTTCCACTATTTTTGTCATCCCAAGAGCATTTAATCACTTTCAGATATTAAAAATAACAAGCTATTAGTGCATAGATGGATTGCTGTTTAAATTAAGATTCTTCTGTAATAATTTGCTTTTTCACTTGAGGCAACAGTGTGACATGGATAAGAGACTATTTCTAAAGAACAATAATACCAGAGCAATTACACAAAAATGTTACACACACATACACACACAGAGATTATTACTGGAACATTTTCATTCTCAGTGTTGATCCAGTAAATTCCACAGATAATGCTGTTTCACAGGATATGATGAGAACAAAAGACAAAAAGAATAATGAGATTTTTCCTTTTTACGTTGAGTAGGAACTTAGTCCACAGTTATTCTCACTGAGTGAAAAAGACCTGAAAAATGAGTAAAGCACAACACAGTACAATATCACCACCAGAATATGTCCTCACGATTGTAAAAAAAAAAATCATAAAAGGCAGATTGTTTATATAAAGCTAGCCAACAACTCTCAAAAATTAAAGACATGGACAAGTAAAAATAAGTTAATAAGTGTGACTCTATATACAGCCGCCCAGTTACCTCCTGGAGAACTCATTTGATGTTACAGTAACCTCCTGTCACAGGAGCCAAGACTTGGTGAGTCAGGGGAAATCAGACATCCTCTCGTAATAAACTTAGTAAACTGCACTTATTCCAAGAGGAAAAAAAAACAACTCTATCTTACAATCTGCAAGGAATGACCTTATGAACAGAAACATACGAGAGACTGGAAGCATTTCTGCCTGAATACCTGTACCTACTTCACATCAGTCAAGGAAATCCCTAGTACAGTTCCTATCCAGCCAAATAGTGTATCTTTACTATGAACGCTAACTACAGACCTGAAAGAAGTGGCAACTTATTAAGAGCATGATGTTTTATCTTACAATGATAGTGCTTACACAAAGGAGAGTTAACAAGAAACGCTCACTACAACAGTTTGCGAGAGGTTATGACAAAAAGCCATGTCATCATACACGATTTTACTGTATGGTGAATTTACAGAAATATTAGAAAGTGGAATTGAGTAAATTCAAAACAAGGAGATAATTTGTTTTGAGAATGAAAAAGTTCCTTGAGGTGATACCTTTATGTTACACTTTTCACCAGTGTCTTATATTTTACTTCAATTGAAATGGCACTAAAAATAAAAACCAGCCTTGAATGTAAAAAAAATAAATAAAAAAATCTCAGATTAGGGACTCCAAGAATTTTATTTTTTTTAAATGGCAAGGATCACTGTCTTTTTCCACAGAAATCCAAACCACACTACAGATCCTTCAGATGGCAGTTTAAAAAACTCCAACCAGTAAATCAGTAATGTGCGCTGTGTACAGGTCTGATTCCCTGTAGGCTTACATGGGAAGCAGCTAACTCATTTTGCCAGCAAGAAGGCAAAAATCCCAAGAAGAATGTAAAAAATCTGACAGAAGTTCAAAGAAAAATGAGAAATACTAGGATATATTCCCCATGAAAACAACCACAGTACCCTAGTCTACCTATTATTTAAATCATTCCAAGAAGATTGTTTATGCATGCTATTTGTTATACACATCCTGCAATTCAGAAAAAGCAAGGTTAAAACTGCCCAGCATTTCTTTATATTAGGATTTTTGGAATTTAATTATACCACAAATAAACTTTTTATGTATGACAGTTATTCGTTTAAGGGTACTCTTACTTTTGAAACGCCAAATTAAGGCAGAGAGCAAAAGCTCACACTTCAAGATAACGGTGCCCCAAGTATCTAGCAGGTTTGAGATGTCAAGCCAGGCTCTCCAAAATGGAAAAACTCAAAACCAGTGGCAGATTTAAAAGTGTTGCTAAAAAACAAACAATTCTAAAATTAAGTGATATACAGCTGACGTGCAACACTTGACTGAACAGAGTTGTTTGCTGAATATATTCCTTTAAAAATTAGGTGAAGGGAATACAATAAAATAAAATAAAAATTTTTAAAAGTATAAAAAATTAAAAACACCACTCTCCTGTATTTCATCCTTACTGGGAGCTTTGGCAAAACTTGCCATTTCCTCTAGTGTGGTGCAGTGTGCTAGATCAGAGCTGTTGCCTGCCAAAGCCTCCTTTAAGAAGCCTCATTGGTCCTATGCAAAGAATTGTTGCTGAATGTTTTAGGGTCACTGGATTTAGACTCCAAAAATCTCAATCCAAATCTCTCACCCTCTCTTGGTGAAAACAGGGATGTCATCCAACTTCTAAGTATTTCTGGGCCAATGCCTTTAAAAAATTCATTAAAATAATGGGAGTTTGATTCTTACATATTTTTAACTTATCTACGCCTTCAGTCCCTCTTTTGCTTCCCTGCTGTAAAATTAAAGTGGTTACAAATAAAATTTTAAAAAAAACAAAACACTTTAAATAAAAGTGTATTCTAATATTTTTCCTAAGTGATTATGTTTAACTTCTAGGGGAAGAGACAAGGTGCTGCAACGCATGCAAAGATGCCTGACACTCTCAGGATTGAACTGCAGATGACAATCCTTGTGCATTAGTTATGCAGTGATTAAACAAAAAGGAACAACCACAATAATAGCTAAAAATGGAAGAGGCTGTTGAAATTAACAGTTGGGTTCTGTTTAGATAATGCATGTCAACAATAAAACAAATGTAGCGGAAAGTTAAGCAAACCTTTCCTTTAAATCTCTTTTTTTATTATTTTTCAAGTCAATTAATATCCACTGCAAGTTCTCCCAACTGTTGTTGGTTCTGGGGGGTTTGATTTTTTTTTTCCTAATTTCCTGGTACTTCAGTGCAAACACCAGCTGGGACACAGAGGCTACTGTCATGCTGGCATCACAGGGAAAGGACTGCACACAAAAAGGTGTTTTGTCGTCTCACACTCATAGTGTCTGTACAACATGACTCAACATTACAGCTTTCATGTTCCTGTTTTGGACTATTTACTCAAAATATGAGCTCTGCAATAAAGGGGACAATTGTGCCGCACTTCCTTCGGTCTATATGATCATAACATTAAAAGTATGACAAAGTAGTTGGAGTGACTCAAGGAAATTTGTCAGGGCTTTCTAGTAAATGTAGTCATGAAGAAACTTCTGACGTTGAGATTTTTCAGCCTCTTTTAAATTATGTGAGTAAAAGTTATATGGGAATATTTTATACCTATTTCCAAAGTGGAGCTTAAGAAATGTAAATGTATGTTTTACACACAAATGTTTAGACACAAAGGCTAACACAGACGTTGCTACTGCATGTATTTTACTCTTGAGGGGAGACACTAATTTGTGAATTTCTTTGGTTTTTTTAAATATATACTAACTTTATAATCAATTGATTTAGTAAGTAAATATTAGACCCAGCAAGATAGCCTGTCTGCACTCTCGATTTTCTTGAGAAGTCTGTGGTTGGACACTTTTGCAAGTTAGTGCCTCAATACATGTGGACTTCATCTTCTATTTGACATCTGGCTTCCACACAAAGCTGAAGAGTCTGGGCACAGCCTGCCTGAACCCACACAGCCAAGCCTCTAGCTGAAGAGACCTTCAGCTCAGGCTTTGAGCAATTACAAAAAAAGCTGCCAAGTTACTAGCTTGTGCTTGAGGCCAAACTTTTATCAGCAAAGCATTTACTCAGGGGTTTTAATTTTCTCTACAAATTTAAGTAAGACCCTTTTGCAGCTCCTCCACAGCCCTCTTCTCTCAGCTGCAGAGAGTAAGCAGCAAGCTATCTTCCTGCTCAGCAACTGCACAAGGAAGGGGGACATAATTCTGCCCCTTGTTGAGCTTCCTCTTTTTTTACAATGCCTCTCATGACTTTTCTGAAGCTCTCTCTTCCCCAGTCGCCTCTGCCATCCATGCTCCAAGCAACAAGTGCCTTCATCTGCTCGTTTCCTGGGGCCACAGCAGCTGCTTCAAAAGGGCTTGAGTTTTCTCCTTCACCGTTTCCATAGAGTTCAGAGTAAAAACAGCAAAAATGCCAAGCTGCTGCAAGAGCTCTAGTGCAATCACACTGGTGATTTAGAAAGAAAGTTTTGGATCAGGCAATGCTTGCTTCATTTTTAGAAAACTGTATCAAGTGCTACTCTTAACAACATAGCCAAGCCCTGAGAGGATGGGGGGAAGGATCTAAGCCACTACTAACAGAGGCACAACGTAACCAATTAAGGCTTTGGAGGAGGGTTAAAACTGAAAACAACATTTTGATTTAATAAAATTATTGGAAATTTTTCTATTAATCACAAGCAAGAAGACATGCCAAACCTTACCGTAATACTACCAGTACTAAAAGATTAGCTACACCAATGGTTACATAAAGCAAACAAAACCCACAAAACTAACAAAAAAGAAGTAACTGGTAGCTACTCAGACCTTTAACGTGGCCTTCAGGAATGAGATATAAACAATCTAATTCACTAAGGAGCCACAAAGGATGACTCAAGAAATAAATGGACCACAGTCAAAGTCAGGAAGAAACCCCAAATTTGCATATTCCCTTGCTAAAATAGCTTTGCAAAATTAGGGACACAAGGGGGACTTTCATGGTCTTCTGAGGTATGGTGGATTGCTCACCCAGCGAAAGTTCAGCAAAACTTAGATGAACTATGACTACTCTCTTACCAAACTGTCTAAGATTTTAATTTAACTATTTCTTAAGACACCAAGGGCTTACTACCTCCATTGCCAACTCAAACTCTCCCTCAGCATATTAAACCACAGTTTCATGTGCCCTCTCTGTGCTGAAAGGGAAATGATACATAATACAGGACAGATGAATACTCATTGGAGATGTTCAAGCACATCAAGTACATAAGTTTTAATAAAACTCTTTTGGGGAGAGTTTATCACATCTATACTCAAAATTGATAATTCAAAATAGCCAGTCTGTACATGGTCAGGTCACTCTCAAGTGGGGGAGACTAATGTTCATCTTTCCACATTATTCATTTCAGAGGAGTCACATACATTTTGGTCTCCCTCATGCCCAATGCTTGCTCTTTCTCTGGCCCTTTTTTTATACATAGGAAGTGATACCAAGAAGCAGGATTGCCCCACAACCAACATTCTACTCTAGCGTATGAAAAAGTTCAGGATTAAATTCTTCTTCTGAACTATGCAGAAAACAGGTTGGACGTAGCTCTACTCCAACACACAACAGTGTGTTAGCTAGCACTGTCCTGCTCTGCTCTACTTCCCTGCTTGGCACCATCATTTATTCTGGATTTCTTTCAGAAACATTTATGCAGTGTTACAGCAGATCATAAACAGACCTATGTAAAACAGTAATCTAAAGATAAGGAAGAACTGGAAGGAGAAGCCAGGCTCAGTTTATATGATCATCCCTACTTTGCATTCACTGGTGAAAAAATTTTTTTACAAACAACAAAATGTTGTTTCATTCCACTTTATCCATATCAAACATCTTTTTCATGCTTGCATTATTTGAGTTCCAAATTACAAGAGATAATCGTCAGAAGCACACAGAATATAAGCCCCAAAAGAACCCAAAACCTCATGCCTTAGGGTTTTTTTTTCAGAGAACAACACTTAATAAAACTCACCATAATTATAGTGGCCATTTTTTCCACAACACACTGGATTCAGGAGGGGAAAATGTCTTAGGTGAGACTATGAGACATGGTTTCAGGTTTTTATACATAATTTTGATTCGTATTTGACTTAATGGCTATGAAGAAGCCATTTAATTTCTCTTTATCAAAAACATCCTTAAAAAAATAAATCTATATTCACTAGGCCACAGCAGAGTTAAGCTCATTAAATTAATAAATTTGGGATTCTTGGAAAAAGGAATTTAAGTATGAAAGCACATTTAAACAGGCATCCATATTCATGAAACTTTTAAGAACAGAAGTGCCTCAAAAGTGCATTATCTTTTACCTTTCCCCATTACATGTTATTTTTTAAAGGCGATACACAAGAGTAACAATGAGAAAATTTCTAGTTAGTAATGTTCAAAGGGTATATACACTGTCACGTTCTCCTCAAAATGATTCGAGTTCGGTGGCTTTTTTCTAACAGGACTGCAGTGTTAGACAGCAGCTGCAGATTTTGCATAAAGTTCCACTTTTGCATGTTGAGTACAAAGGCACAATTTTTTTTCTGACAGAGCATGCAAAGTAATGGTTCAGGCCACTGCCAGAGCTTCTCAATGTTTGCTACAATTGCCCACAAGCATTGTTTGTTTTCCCTCTGAAGTTGAAGTGCTTTGGAATAGGCCAAGATGAAAATGTGACTTGGGGACATTTAATTTTAGCATCCAATTGACAATACAGCAAGTTAAATGCATGAGCTACTCTTCTAGGAGTTAAACCCTATTTACAAACTATATCCTGGAGACACAGACATGGTAGTAGGGGGAAAAAAATTAAACAACAAACCAGAAGAAGCTTCCACACTTAACCTACAAGGCTTTCCAAAAGCCAGATTTTTCTATGGAATAGCCTTGCCGAGGCACTGGATAAGACAGATGAGGCAGCCCATACAAACACATGGGGATCCTTTTTTAAAAACAGACTAGTTCATATTTCAAAAAGGAATTATACCACCTTAGGATGCTCCAAGTATAATGATAAACAACATTTAATTTTGTAATTAAGCCTATAAATGCCTGCCAAAGTAACATTCTTATCAGAGACAAAAAGGACTATATTCTTTGCGCTCAGCTTTAGGATGCACCATTACTGATGCTGCCACTCATTTGAAAGGAGACTGCATCTCAAAACTTAAGAAGAGTGCTCTTTAGCCTAAAACAGGGCTGTGCAGTCTGCAGAGGAGACTACTCAGAGGCACAGAGCCCAGAGGCAGGATTCACCTCAATTTCAAACACCTATCTTATGAAAAAAAAAAAATAATCTTCATCTCTATTTAGCTAGCTGAAAGAAAGAGTCACTCTTAGCACACAATAAATGTACTGGAAGAAAAACTGCAGCGTCCATACCCCTGCCAAATGATACAAAATCAACACAGACTCCAGAGTTACCACTGGCAACTGCCCATGGATTTCATTATGAACACTAAAGAACATGAATAAAATCTGTACAGTGATGGCCCCATCATCTATCAATATGTGTCTGACATTTTTCCCCTCACCAACACTGTGGTCTTATTTTTTTCAGAAATCATCTCATTCTATACAATACTTTTAAGATAAAGAACTAGTTGATCTTTCTGAGAAAAGTCCGCCAATTCTCTCTATTGCCATAACATTGTCTATTAACAACAAAAAAAAAGTAACGTTTAAATGTCTATTAGTTACTTCTCAATTTCCTATAATCTGTTAAAAAAAAATATCTTTGGAACTTTTTAGTGCTTTGTTTTCTCCTGCTTCATGGACCACTTTCACGTGTCCTAGAGATCACCTCCCGTCCCTGTACCACGGGCTGAGTAATGTTACTCCAGACATTGACACACAGGCTGCTGGAAATTGGTACAGTTAGGAAACTCATATCATTTCTCTGAGGTAAACAGTAAATGAAAGCCCTCAGGAAAGTCTGAATACCAGAGTGTTGGGTGGGTTTTTTCAGTTTTGTTTTGTTCTGTTTTTTACAAAAAGAGAGTTCTTTTCAAAGTATTTTGTTACTACATCACGTTATTATAACCTAGGGCAGTGATGAGATCATTTCTACTACTGAGACAAGTTCTGGGATTTGTTTTTCAGGCTAGTGAGAAAGGCAGTTGTTTCACTGAGGCATGGCAAACACAAAAGAGTTCATCACCTCTCAGAAAGAAGATAGCCAATTCTGCTGCCACTGTCCCTGAAGTCAAAGATAAATCCTTCCACAGATTATATAGAGCTTCTGTTTAAAAAGAGGCAAAGGAAACACAAACAGACCAATTGTAAACCTAATTTACAAATGCATGTCATGACTGGCCCCCCAGGCTTTAGCTGGGAGCTGAAACACCAGCTGGACCAGACCTGTAGAGAAGTACTTTATTTTATTGGTTACATCTCCTTCAGGCTACAAGTCACAGATATTTTTGACATGTACTTGTCTTTAGAGCAACCACTGAAACATGGGCTTCCCCAATGTCAAGTAAAAAATCAGTCAAAAATTCATTTTTGCTCTCTCAAGGTCACTCCCCTTCTTAGGACACTGCCCTGAAGGATGAGGAGACTTTGATCCACATCAGTATTTTGTACCAGGTAAAGAATAAATTTGAACTCAATCTCTCAACTCCACACGCTAACCACAGGCCATACCATACACTGAGCTTCTGCATGTTGTGCTAAAAAGTTTCCATTCGAAACTAAGTGTTTTCTCTTATTTGGTAGTCAGTTTCATACACTTGCACTTCTGTGTAAAAGCAGGAGACATATCCTCCAGCCCAAGCTGGTCAACTAACATAACTGAATTTGAATTCACAATTTCTGAGTATCTAGAACAGCTTCAGTTCTACTTCCAATACTGTCTTCTTCCAACCTACATGAAAGTCACAGAAGTTGTCACATACCTGAGTACTGCATATCAATTAAAACAGACTGAAACAGAGCCATTTTCTATTACAGCTGAAGTGATGTGCACTTGGAAAGTCATTGCTACACTGCACTGGATTTGGCAATGCAACGGTTTTGCCAGGAAAACACACCAGGGAAGAGAGTAGAGGTTACCCAAAACGTCAGTGAAGCCTGCTCAATGGCTTGGCAGGAATGCCTCCGAAAGTCCGGGCTCACTCCATACTCACTATTTTTCCTCTACGTATGACTAAAAGCTACACACTAAAGTACACCAAGACAAAACCAGATTAGCTGAAACAATTCCTATTCTGGCTATTTTAGGCCAGCTGACAAAAGTAATCTATTCAAAGTATCATGAAAATTCAAGATGAGTGCCTTATGATAACTACATTCAAAAAAATACATTCAAGTTAAAATGAAATCAAGTCTGCAATCTTAGTGAAGCAACAGCACTGGTTTGCTTTGGGGTGTTGGTTTTTTTGGTTTGTTTTTTTTTTGCTTTTTGTCTAATTCTTTTAAGAAAAACAAGTCATAAACAGCACTTGGTGCAGAGTCAAAGTGGTACTTTTCCAATGCAAATTAACTGACCATGCAGGAAGATATTAAATTACGTGATTCAAGGATAAGTATTTCCATTTCTCTTTTATTATGTATCCCTGTCATAGCAGAACAAGAGAGTGCAGAGAAGTGGTCATAAAGGAAGAAGGTGGAGATTTTGAGAGACAACAACGGCAGAGGAGCACTTTACACTATACATTCAAAATCTTCCCCCTAAGAGAAAGAATAGAAAACAAGCACATCAGTTTTAGGTTCTTGTTTTCTCTCTGAAAATCTTAGTAGACAGAACCTTGGTAACCACAAAGGAGCTGGTCTTGTGAATCAACTATTTCACACAGTAAGTATCTGAGACAACTGAGGTGCAGAAGACCATCATCCTGCTAGCAATATCCATTGCCTTAAAAGCCCTACCCACACAATTGCATCTCACTTGGGATTAGACCTTTATTTAGTTTCAGAGTCCACATGCCTCCATCTGCAGTGATCCTCCAAATTGAAAGCTTCACAGTCCACAGGTAAAGCGGTCAAAAGACTTTTCCCCAAAGGTATGACATAAGGTGCTGACAGACAAGCTCTGAACAGTTCTGCAGGGGTCAGACAGCCAACAGATGCTGGACCCTCAGCAGCTCCAGTTCTCAGCCCAGTACAGTATTTCAAAGCCACTTTCAGTGGGTGCTCAAGCCACTGAGCTACTCAGGGGGAAGCACAGCCACCAGCACCGGAACTGGTCATGATCATGCCACTTCAGCAGCAGCTTCTCCAAATGACGTAGCGGGACTGACCAGAGGTCAACCAGGTCAAGAAATTTACCTCTGTCAGTCAAAGGGTGCAAGTTTGTTCCCCAAAAGACACATGTAACCCCATGAAAACAAGGGTTTTTCATAACGGCCTGTTATCATACTTCCAATACACGCTAACAGATTCCTGCTTTAAGTCACAAATGGGAACTCCTGCACACATTTTTTTCGTATCAGACTGAGAAGAAAAGCTGCCATTGCAGACATTTTGTGAAAATTTTCCTTCGCAAAGGTATTGGTTTACTTCCCTGTAAGTTTCAAAATGGATTGCTTCATCACACATAGTATGCAGCAGGGATATGTAAATGCAGTGGCAGAGCCTGCACTAATTGTTGCCACAACTGGTTCCAGCGACACAGGACAGCGGCGAGCACAAGCCTAACACTCCAAGACTGGGGACTGATAATGAGTAATGCAGTTTATGTAACTTTTGCAGTCTCTCTCTCTCCTCTCTGTCTCTCTNCGCTCTCAAACAGACGCCTGTCCCGCCGCAAGGGAAGGAGGACGGCTGGTACCTCTTCTCACCACCGCGCTCTGGCCCGCTCCTGCTTCAACCGGCCCGGCCCGGGCCCTCCGCGACCTGCCTGCCCGCGGGGCCAGGCGCGGCAGCCGTACACCCCTCTGCTCCATCAGCCCTCCCNCAACCAGGTCAAGAAATTTACCTCTGTCAGTCAAAGGGTGCAAGTTTGTTCCCCAAAAGACACATGTAACCCCATGAAAACAAGGGTTTTTCATAACGGCCTGTTATCATACTTCCAATACACGCTAACAGATTCCTGCTTTAAGTCACAAATGGGAACTCCTGCACACATTTTTTTCGTATCAGACTGAGAAGAAAAGCTGCCATTGCAGACATTTTGTGAAAATTTTCCTTCGCAAAGGTATTGGTTTACTTCCCTGTAAGTTTCAAAATGGATTGCTTCATCACACATAGTATGCAGCAGGGATATGTAAATGCAGTGGCAGAGCCTGCACTAATTGTTGCCACAACTGGTTCCAGCGACACAGGACAGCGGCGAGCACAAGCCTAACACTCCAAGACTGGGGACTGATAAGGAGTAATGCAGTTTATGTATCTTTTGCAGTCTCTCTCTCTCCTCTCTGTCTCTCTCCATTTGCTGCCCGATCACCACAGGCATGCCCTCGTACCTCTCCCATTACACGTTGTCCTGCTCCAGCACACACGGCGAGCGCTGCAAATACTTTTTTACCCCCTCGCTGCCTTTTCTTTACTTCCATGAAAACTTCGGCTTAGGCGCTTATGTGCTTGGGGAGCACGGACGCCGCACAGCGACTGACTTTCTGTCAGAGAGGCGAGGGGACAGCGCGCCCCCCTCAGCTGCCGCGGCCACNCGCGGAGGACCCGCAATTGAGCGCGTAAGAAGGCGGCACCGCTCTTACAGTTGCCTAGGGTCCCGCAGGCTCGGCCATCCCTCTCGGGTCGGGTAGGGTCCCGTTCCCCATTGCAGTCATACAGTACTTTTCACCGGCAAGGCGGGGGAGGCGCCAAGCTGTCAGCTGACCGGCGCCTCTTAAGGAGGCGTCAGGGGCTGGGACGCGGGCAGATTTTTCTGTTTTCGGCTACTCCGGCGGCCTGCACGGCGGTGGTGGCCAGGCTCCGCAGAGGGCAGGCAGTCTTGGAGACTGGGGGACAGCCCTAGGGACGAGCTGCCTGCCCAAGGGCTGCCGCGCGCACTCCTGCGAGGCCCGAGGCGGCAGCAGCCGGGCGGGCGGTGCGCGGCCCTTCTGCGGCGGTCTCCGGCTCTCCGCGGGGCCTCAGCAGCGTTAAGTGGAAACCGTAGGAAGCATCGAGGTAGATTGTGAATATATATATATAAATTCGGTTATCTAACAGGCGGCTAAATCGAAGTTTGCATTAAAATAACTTAAAAAAAAAAAATCCACATCTTTCATGGCTGCAGTGATGGTGTGGGTATTCATGTGGGATTTCAATGCTGCGTTTATTTGCTCCCTGGCTGCCCACAGCAGCACTGCTTCAGGTGCTGTGGGAATAAGGGAGAAGCTGGCCGTGGTGGCCAAGCCCTTGTTCAGCAGCCAGTCCCCAGTGCGTCAGGGCAGCAGTAACATCCCCAGCGGTTCCCCGGGGAGGCTGACGTGCCCAAGTCTTGCTTGTCAGCTGTGTAACTCTCCTGACCTAAGGCAGGTGTCTCGGTCCGTGAGTGCTTCCCAGCGCAGGTGGAAGAACACCAGCCTTCTGGGCCATGACCCAGCTACACACTTTGGGTCTCATGGCAGGGGCTTATATAAGGACTCAAAAAGCATACAAAAGGCTCAGGGCTGTGGTTAGGAATGGCAATTTTGTCCATTAAATACAATATTTATGACAATCTCCTTTTAAAACTGATAGGCGATGCTCCCTTCCATGAGCCAATATTACAACAACAACAACAAAAAAAGGGCAGCAAAGCAGGAGAATGACAGAATGAAATGGTGTCCACTTTGATGCAGAGATACCTAAACTGGTAACACAGCAAATGGGTAAACAGGCAGTTCAGATCCAGAAGCTCCATAGCAACAGTGCATGCTGACAGCCAGGCACACAGGGGGGGTATGAGTTTGGGGTCAGCGCCCCATACTCATGGCTACACCTTTGGGGCCCAGCCCAGCGTACACAGACAGCTCTGCAGAGTCACGCACACAGGCTTCCTGGCTGCCTGCGAGGTCTCCGCATCTTGGTCCACATAGAATCCTTCAGCTCAGTGAGAAGAAAGTCTCTGCGGTGCAGAACCTGACTGTCAGTTTAGTATTTTCCCACCCTAAGGCTTACGAACACAAAGCAGCTGAGCTTTTGTACACATGGAAGTCATTCCTTGTCACTGGAAGTCTTTTCACTCTCAGGCTACTGCTTCCCCTCCCACTTCTGCATTAGTAAAGAGTATAGTCTGAACCACACCCCCATCACTCCTTATTCAAATTATGCCGCTGGCTTCTTATCTGGCACATAAGAAGTTAAAAGTTGCACATTATGGCTGTGTGCAATGGTCTTCCCCAGAGAAAGGGGAAGTGGGAAGGAGAGGATTAAGGGAAGCAGCTGGCTGGTTTTGGTTGGTTTTAATTGCAATTTTATTTTTATTAATTCTGATTTCATTTGATTTTATTAACTCCAGCACTTTTGCCCTTTGTGAAGATTTAAGGTGACCTTGAAGTAGCCTTCCACCCTTCTTCTGGTTTGCTTCAAAGGATTCAAAATTTACATATTTGAAATCTACTTTAGTTAGAAATTATTGTACTATTTGCTGCATTATTAACACCCAAAAAAAAGTTTTCCACCTGGGTTTGTGGATTTCATGGTGAGTCAGAGGGAAGGCCTGACAGGCTTATGCCTCAAGCTGTTGCTCGCCCGTAACTAGAGCTCTCAGCATAACAGATCTCAAAGAAGCCAATTCTTCTCTAGACCTACCAAAAGATGAAACAGAGTTTCACTTTGATGTTGACGTCAAGCTCTTTCCAAATACCCAGTGTTAAGTTGTATGTTGGAATTTGCTGGGGCTTTGGACATTCTTAGTGTCTAAATAGGAACTTGCTTCTTGGCAAAATGTGGCCATAAAAAAGCAGAGATAAAAGAAAAAAAAATGGCTTAAGTGACGCAACCAAGACCTCCTCAAAGCACAGAAAACCAAAGGGTAGACTTCCACAAGTGAAAATAAGTGGCATTCCCATTCTGTTAACAATGTTCCTTAATGTGTAGTAAACTGGTAGCCACAATTAGAGGACAGCAAGCCACTCCTTGGTGCAAAGCAATGCAAGCCAGAAACCTCATTTTCTCCATCACGTTACTGGTCTCCTGCTATGATGCACTGCAAGAGCCAAGCAACTCTGGCCATTACTTTTAACCTAGTTTTCTGTCTCATCCTGTAAGGAAAATAAAGGCATGGTAGGAAAGTGCTGTCCTGTAAACGCTATGACAAAGAAGGGCGAGTTTATGTTTAGAAAGCAGACTAGGACTGCCAGCTCAGAAAGCACTTATGTGATGTGGACAATCTCTTCACCCACTTCCTCATCATGCCTATTTGAGGGAACATGAGCCAGAAAAATGCAGCAAAACCATGATGGTGCTATTCTTCAAGTCCTCTTGATTTCCATGTCAACTACTGTCTGAGGATCACAATCAACTCATCTTTTGATAGGAAAGGACTTTTTAAAATGTGTGAGAAAAGCTCAGTAATGTCTTTGAGACAAGTAGAAATGACAACAGGCGTGAATATGATTGCTCTTAGCAAGTTAGTTACTTTCTTCTCTTTGACTGTTGATTCATTGGCAAGGCAGAGTATGAACGACTTTCCTGTGCTCTAAATCCCCCATATTTTCACATTTTGAAATGCCTGAGACGTGCTGAGTGTTGGAGACACAGAATTTCCAGAAGGTGTGTATGTCTCAGATGTGGCCGTAAGCACCCACCACATCAGTGCCAGCATGAGACGTGTTCCTAGGGGTCTTCTTGCTCAACTTCCTCCCAGGAATCTCCACGTTGGCACAGTCCCACTCCAGCCACACAGAAATTTCTGTGGAGCCGCATGTTGCTGACAGGCTTTTGATTATCTGTCCCTGAACTGTACCAAGGAAGGGTTATCTGCAAACCGAGGCTTAATCACCAACTCTTTCCCTTGGTATTTTAAATTTAAAACATGATTCCCAGGGTATGGCTTTGGTTATATTCCTTGTGGTTTTACAGATAAAAAATGCAAAAATAAACACAAAGGCCAACAAATAGGGGAACTCCAGTATTTCCATCAAAACTCCCTGGTGTAGCTCTGAATAGCAAAACTCCGATTTCTCCCAGTGCAAGGAAATAACACAGACTCTTGATAAGGAGCTGACTGACTAGCAGAGAAAAAATTTCCTTTTCTTTTGGCTTAAGAGGAAATGAAAAGCTTTCTTTTATATTATGACTGTTCCCGTTATTTCACATAATATTATGAAAGTTATTTTTGGTCTTAATCCTATTTCTACAAGAAAACAAGTAGGGTTTCATGATAGTTTTTTTCCTGTGACAAAAGAAGTTTAGCAGATGCCGTCTCCCACACCTGTCATTCTTCCACATACACTGCAGCTCCTTACCTCACCTGGGTAAGATTTTGTGGGGTGCCTCATCAACTACTCCACGAATATAGGTGTTAAGAAACCTCCTTCCATTCTCTTTTATGTGAAGGCTTGGTTTTTATTTCAGATTATTTCAAACCACTAACAACAACCTGCTGCTGCTGTTCATTCTGCAATACCCCACCATGTAACATGTCCCTTCTGACCTCCACTGATCACCACATCCCCTATATATCTTTTGATGTGCCAAAGCCCCCAGACCACAAACTGCCTCTGTAGCTTTTCTCCCCGACAGTAGCTAGTCCACAGTGGAGACATGCCGTGAACTGTGGTGAGGCAATTAGAGGGTGTGGAAAACAGCATTGTGGAGTACAAAGCAGACAAAGGTCCTTTCTGAAACAGACTTGGAAGGGAAGCTATGATAAATTACAGCCAGTTTAGTGCACTGCTCCAGAGTGCCAAAGCTCAGACACAACTTCAGGTCACCCACAGAAAAGTGAGACTGGGTATATCAGGACAAACAAGCAACTAAGTAAACAAAAATGGATATTTTGACAGATGCTCAACACAAGCACACAAGCACAGTATTTTCTTCCAATCATCTTTAAGCACCGACACTTCAGGATATATCAGAAAAAAAATCACTCTGATCAGATTTACAAACCCCCAGCTATTCTGTAGAGGACCACCTCCTGCTCCACATTCTTGGGGCCTCAGGCATTTGCTCTTGTCAAGATAAAATATTTCTCTTTATGTGGTGAAAATAAACTAATCCATTGTATAGAACACCATGCCAGGGTGGGTAGGTGCGTGGGAAGGGGGGGCAGTGGGGAATGGATTGTAAATCTTGCTTTTAAGATTGCTTCTAGTGAAAAATAGCCATTTGCTTATCAATTGCATAACCTGGAATAGTCATCCAGGTCCCTACCTAAAGCTAGATTCTCAGCTAGCAGCAGCAATTCAAATGTGTCCTATCATTGATATTTTGGCAGAATAAATGCACTCTCAATTTCCAGTTTGCTCCTCTAAGACAATTTATCAGACATACCGGTACAGCAGAAAAATGAACTTTCCTCTAAGCCATTTTGCCTCTGTGCTTACTCCTCCACATCCACATGCTAGCATTTCCCCTACCACTTCAAAAAACCCAAATCATTCTGGAGGACTTTCCACTGCAAATGAGGAAAGTTTGCAATAGAAGGGAATTCTGCTCAGGTGTCTGATTCCTTGTCAGACCCCTTCTTTCCATCCCTCTTTACACCTACATGGTGGTTTTCTGGGGTTGTGGTCAAGTCACCCATAGCAGTTATGAAAACAAACATGAAGGGCTAAAATAACAGCAGGTTTCAGACAATCCTGAAATATCTTCTGAGAGCTTGAAGTACAGCATGTTGGGTAAAACCTTCATATTAAGGCAGAAGTTAGTCTCTGTAATTGTCTGCTATTTTATCTATTATGTCTGACCTCATAAAATGATAGGATCATAGGATAACTCAGGCTGGAAGGGATCTCAAGAGGTTTCTGGTCCAACCTCCTGCTCAAAGCAGGGGCAGCTCTGCTGTCAGACCATGTTGCTCAGGGCTTGATCCAGTGGAAACTTGAAAACCTTTGACAACAGAGGTGGCACAACCTCTCTGGGCAGCCTGTGCCATGGCTGGACTGTTATTGTAGAGGAAAATCTTCTATTTAGATCAATTCTGTACTTCTCTTTTAACTCATGCCCATCATCTTAGGTCTCCCTACTGTGCACCACTGTGAAGGACCTGGATCCATCTCTTGATGCCGTCCCTGAAGGCAGAGCTGTTCTGCTTCACACTGGATCCTGAACTGAGGAACAGTCATGTCTATCACAAAGTTACACATCACTTGGTTTCCACCCCAGGTTAGTGCAACCCGAAAGGCCAGATAAAAGCTCAGCATAGCCTCTTTATGAACTACCCGTTCAGTTTAAGTTATGTCACAGCAGTTAATGTTTCAAGTTATTTTTACAGTATTTAAAACTCATACATGGTATTATCAGCTTCTTTGCCACATGCTTGACAGGAAAATCCTGTGACTTTTCAACAAATTAGAATAATTACATGCTAAGGCTGATCTTATTTATACTAGGACCACTTAAAAGCATTAATTTTAAAGATGAGTACAGGACCAAATATTTTATTAAATTATACCCTGGAGTACCATTTACATTATAGAAGTAAATAATGTTGCCTCAGTCTAAACAAAAATTAGTCACAAAGAGAAGCAATAGACAAAAAAAAAATAAATTTAACAACATGAATAATACAGACATCATTATTCAGAAGATCTGCTGCCTGCACTGTAATTTTTTACCTTCTCTCCTGTCCAGTATAATGTCTTCAGCTGTGACCAGTAGTGGGACTTAAGGACAAAATGTAGGAACCAGAAAGGATGTAATGTGCTCTTTTCCTCACCAGTGATGTGCAGAGTATGGATTTCCTCCCCTTAGGGAGCCACCAGGACCATGATTTTTAAATAGCTGTCTGTGGACATCACTTTTATCACATCTGTCTAATCTTTTTGATAGAATACCATCAGTCTCTCTACCTTTCTATGTCCAGAAATTCCACAATTTGAGTCTATATAAAACCTAGTTTCCTTTATTTGTTTGTCTACAGGTTGGTCATTTCTTGCCTGAAGCTGAGTTTTGGTGTTGTAAGTAACAGCAAGCAATTTCCTGTATACCTTTTCAAATCACCATTCACTTAGAGACTTTTGTCTGTCACCTCTTTTCCAAGCAGAATAATCCGTGTTTATTTAGGGTTTCTTTTAGGGTCTCATTTACATTTTCTGCCTTCTATATTCTTTGTAAGACAGCTCAGTAGAAAGATAGGCATCACTGAATATATGGACTAACTGTGAATTCATATGGTAGCAATGGTCTTGCTTGTTTTCTATTTCCTTACTAACTGTTTTTAACTTGCTACATGGCTTTTGCTGACTGCTGAGCTAGCCACAGTGATGACCACCTCTCCTAAACAGTAATATGGAAGTTGGGTCTGCATCTGCCTGTATGTGTACTGCAGTTCTAGCTACCCAGAATAATTCTGCTAGCTGCAAAGCACACTCCCTCCCATCCATTCGCCCCTCTTTTAACCAGTTATTAATCCATGAGAGGACTGTGTATATTTCACCTCCTTCTTCAAAAGTCACAGTTTATCAGATTGGATTGCCTTCATCTAAAGAGTGGTTGACATCTTCAAAGTGGATTTGTGAGGCATGATTTCCCCTTGAAAAGGTTATGTTGTTATCACATATTTATTGATAAAATTTCATATTGTCTGGGAAGGAGTAAGAACTCGCTGGCCTAGAAGTCTCAGCTCTGCTCTTCAACCATCATTAAAAAATCAGTAGTACACCAGATACTGTCTGTGCAGTGAAACTGAACAAAGTGATAGGTTGCACACATCAAAATTAGCAGTTCAAAAATTTGCTACGAGGTACACTTTTGTGTCATCTGTCATGATACATTTGTATCATGAATCTGTCCCAAAATTCTTTTATTAAGTCTTTCCTTCTAACCCCATCCCATTCCCTGTAAGAATCTCATTGATTTCTGCTCTATGAAGGATGGAGGCATTAAATTTATTTAGATTTCCTACAATTTGATGTCATGCTTGACTGGTCCTCTTACACCTTGCATGTAACTAAACAAATAGAAAAAGACAGTGTAAACAGAAAACTATATGAAATACATTTTACCTTGAAATTTCAACTAAAAATACATAACTAATTAAGACTTTGTAATCTGAAAAAACTGCATCAACAGAGAAATCAAAAGAAGTTAAGTTGACCCCACTAAGTAATAGTTATTAAAAAAATACAAAGCAAAATATCCAGTAGCTTGCAAGGCCCCATCAGTGAAAAGTACAGAAGTACACACTGTGACTGTACTCTGTTCATCATGGCAAAAACAAAAATATGAATACAGGGCACTCAGGGACTGTCGCATCCTTTACAGTCATGTTCCTTCTGACAAATCTTTCTTCATGGAAGTTGTCAAAGAAAATGCTACTATCTTGGGAATAAGTATTTGCAGGACTCACTGCTTATTCTATTTTTTTTTTAAGTTTTTTTTTACGGAAAACTGCATAATAATTAAAAAAAAGGAGGGGGGGGGAGGGAGAATTTTTATAAATATGTTTATATTATTGACGTTATGGAGCAGCTCAAACACTTGTTGTTCTTGTGTAAAGTCCTGGAGCAGACTAAGATTTCAACCACGCAAATTATGTTTTCTGCAAAAGAAAGTATCACAAGAAAACTGAAAGGAACCCATAGTTTATATTTGAGAGATACTTTTCAAGAGATAAAATTTTTCTGTTAAAAAGCTGAAGGTAGTGTTTGGACAACCTTGTTTGCCCTTTAGAGAATTATTGCATAATAAATGTTCTCTTGACATGCTATTATTAACATCACGGGTGACTGATTTTCCGTGTACTACATTTAGGTAAGAAAAGGGAACACTACAGTTAAAGGGTAACTTGAAATTTCCACTCTTAAATGAGTGCATTTATGTTACAATGTTCCTTTTTGTGTGTGTGTGTGTCTGTGTGTGATGGCAAAGATTCCCCTTGTATTATTTATGACAAATCTGTTAGCAAATTTCCCATGTCTCATTATGGCTCCTGCATGCTACGAGGTCTTTTGTTTGTTTTTTTTCACAATGCCCATTACACTTCTGCTTCTCCCTTGAATAAAATCAATCTGAGCTTTGCTATGACCACATGAACAGACTCAACAACCACATCAGAAACTCTAATGGAAAACTGGGAGAAGTGAAAATTTCATGTGCTATTTCCAGAGTGCAGCCTGCTGCTAAAGAGCAGAGAATTCTCAGGGAGTGCTCACCACTCAGGAATCCAGGTGTGACAAACCGAAACGAAGAAGCTCTTGATAAATGTGTTTTCTGGGTATTGTATCTTCTGCTGATAAATTCTGCTTCATTATGTCCAAATTATTTTGTCTTCATTCTCCTGGATGTTACTTTGTTTCTCTCATGTCCATAAACTAAGTTAGACACAGAAAAACCTACATCAGAGACAATATTATAAACTACACTAGGCAGAGATGTAGCTTTATTTTTTAATATGTTCAGTAAAGTTTCTAGATACCATTAAACAGTCTTTGGCTGTCAGGAAACCTTATTCCCTAATGCCCTAAACCTACTATATCATTATGACAAAAGCAAAGCACGTAAAAATATTCCCTAGCAACAAGTAAACACTCCATAAAACAAGTTAAACCCAAATAGGAAACTGCTCTACAAGTAAGAGTTACAGACCTGCAGTCCTTTTGCACGACATTTTGGTGTATTGAGGCTGAATTTGAATTTTCAAAATACCTCTAGAACTGTTGAAGCTCAACGTTCAAATGCTACCCGGTACTAAGCATCTAACAATCAAAACTAGTGCTTTGTATAGAACAATCTCAACATGCAACATGCAATTTTTAAAGTACACTACTGACCAACATCAACGAGGCAGCAGTGAATGAAGATGTGACCATCTCATCAAATATGATAGGCAGCTTCCTCCTGACCAGGCAGTGTCTCTCAGCTCTTCTAGGAGGGCCTTCTTCCATAATCCTTCCTTTAAACTGCAAGTCTCACTTATCTGGTGCCTTGGGGGAGAATCAAAAATCATAGAATCATAGAATAGAATCATTCAGGTTGGAAGATACCCTTGGCATCATCGAGTCCAACCATCAGCCCTACTCTACAAAGTTCTCCCCTAAATCAGATTGCAGAAAAACAAAAAAAACAGGCATTCTTTCCTGGAAGAGAACAGGATGTAAATCCCCATTTCAGTAAATATGGCCTAAATATATCAGAGGATAGTGTTGCAATTTTTGAAACATCCTTTAGCTTCATGCTTAATCTACTTTCCCCTTATAAGTATCACTATCTATTGGGAAAGTATACAGTAATTTGCCAAATAAAATAAACGTTATATATAAATCTGTAGGGGATGTTATTTGATAGCGCATAATCTGTTTTATTAATGACTAAATGGGGGCAACAGCTTAGTTCTCAATGATTATGCTTCTTTATATTTCTGGGTATGTCCAAATTAAATTCTCTTAAAGGACATAACTCTGCATTTACCATCAGTACAACACGGCTTACTCCTGCAAAGCTGCCAAGTAAAACAGCTGAAGGAAAAATAATTACAAACTGAAGTATAAGCTGTATTTTTGTTAATAGGTGACAGTGGACTGTTTCAGTAAGACAAACCTGCCCAATACTGGCAAAGCATTCTTGTGTCAGGATACTTGGAGAAGAAGTCAAGTAAATGAAACATATGAGAAAAACAATAAAGAGACTATATTAGTGCTTTCATAAAGACCCCAGTGAAGAATCATTATGGTAACAAGGAACTCAACCGTGCACGCATGCAGAAAAGAGAAGACAACCAAGTAGTTCCTATGCTTGAGGCATTTCCAGAGTTTATCTTTTCTTTGTTCCACCTCTTATTTGGTGGAGTTCTGCACAGATACACTTATGAAAAATGCACTAAATAAAGACCAGATACCTTGAATGCAGTTGCATTCTTAACTTCTGGGTTTACAGACCCTGACCTTCCTTCTTTTGTTCTGCTTGCTGCTTTTTTAAAAAACAACAGAAGTAATATGAATCAGTACCAGCCTTCAGCAAACGTTATCAATACCCAAATCTCAGCAAGCAGAACTCTTCTTGATAAACAGCAAACTGGACTTGACAGCAAGTTCAGCACAGTTTACGTTAGTAGTCCCTCTTAACTTGATGCCAAGAACACAGATCTTATTCCAGCATAATGCTTATCAGAATAAAACTCCTGTTTCCTTTCTGGCTACCTCTTCTCTCCCTTCTCACATGGCAGGATAGCTTCTAATTCAATGAATGTAAAAATCTTCCCTGCTACCTCTCCCCTAATGAAACATCTCTCTGTATGTCCTCAGATGAAGGTTCCTGTGTAAAAAATTGTGTAAAAGCTATATAAAAATTTCTAATAATTCACATATCTCTGGTTCAGAATATGACTTGTTGCCGCATTTTTATTATATCATGTACATATTTGCCAGTGGAGCTTTAGTACAACATGAAGGGGCACATAGGCTTTAAGAACTTGATTCAGTCTAGTTTTAAATCAGATGAAGTATGAGGTGTTGGAATCTTCTCCAATTGACATCACTTAAGCCCTGTTGAAGTCCTGTTGACGTCAAAGAAATTTAAGCATATGCTTTATTTTAATTGCATGTTTAAAGTCTGGTCTGAAACGGGACATAGATGGCCACCTTCTACATTTGTTCAAAATCCTATGGGAACTTGCATTTCCCTCAGGGGGATTAATTCTTGTGTTCACACATTCATTTTTTCAAGACAAAACCCTTTCTCCGTTCTGTATGTCTAAACGACCCTAAGCAAGAGAAATTTCTAAAGCTTGAGTAATAATTCTCAGACATAACATTAAAGCACTGCTTTTCCTATAATAAACTGTTGAAAGCAAATCATTACTGTGGTTAATGATTAATTTGCTACGTCTTTGGTTTTAGGCTTTGCCTGAGGTCGCACACTGCTCTTTCAGGCCATTATTTATTTCAAACAACTAATTTCCTAGGTGTTCCTTAGAATTTATTATAACACTACCAATGACTAAAGGTCACCAAACAAATCCTTCTGCCATAAGCCTTTTCCACTCATATTGCATCATTCCAGTAACAGAATCATAGAATCGTTAGAGTTTAAAGACCTTAAAGACCATTGAGGTCCAACTCTCTCAACGGTATGTTCTCAAGACTTCTGATTTCTGTTGGTAACAATATAACACATCATTAAAGACCAGACACAGAATATTATACTTTCTGAAATGACTACCCAGTTAGTTCGTGTCGCTGTCAGCAAGAATAATTTTTTGCTCTGACTATTCTGGATGGGCATTCATCCCGTCTGGTCCCAGACCATCCTTGAATTCAGGCTCTCTTAAAATGAGAACTCCTTGCTACCAATCACTTGAGAAAAAGCAATTAATGTGCATGCTGCTAACTAAAAATCCACTCTTATTCATACAGAATGTATATTCTAAGCAGGTCTGAATGAATTCTCAGTTACCAAGATAAAATGTTCAAATGAGCTGGACCTGGAAAGGCTGCAGCCGATGAAACCACTGCTGCTCAGCAGAAAGGTTGTCCTCCAGAAATCAGTTGCAGCACAGTAATGGGAGGGCCTGCCAAGCATGGTTGGGAAGAGGATAGAACAGGGCATTTCCTCTCCTTCCCCTCTCCTGCCTCTTGTTTGTGCCTGCTTTGCTTCTCGCTACCAGGCCACCTCCTCCCCATTCTTTCTGTTCAGCATTTTCATACGTTTCCATCACTTCCCAGAGAAAGAACATGAAGGACTGCAAGACATCATGCTTAAAGGATCCCCTCCCTTTTATCCAGATGAATGTTTCCTCCATTACTTTGCTTGCTATTTTTAAAGACACCTGAAACTCTTCTTTCATCTTCCTGTATATATCCTTCCAATGTCCATAGATAGTTAGCTCTCCAGAGAGTTGTCATTTAGCCAAGTTATGCAGTATATTTACCTACTTTAATACCCTCTCATAGCCCGAACCTTCCAGCCAATTACCTTTTTTATTCCTGGGTCTGCTCTGAACTTCTTTCAGCTGTCTTCTGCTCAGAAGAGAATGCCATGAACTAGGTCTAAGTGCACTAAAAATTACTACATCCCATTATGGTGGGTAATGGGACCAGCCTCAAAATCATACTGGGTTATTTTGGGGATTTGTGACCAACTTGTTGTGAATTATTATACCAGAATGTCAATACCACAATTCTTTTCCAATTCTTCTCTTTTATTTCATATACTTTTCATATTATTTTCTTTTTGTTGCAAATTCTTGCAGTTTCCACCCTGAATTTCAATTGGTGTATTTTTGTCTTGATTTCTTCAGCTATTTGTTATTGCATGCTCATTTCTCTGTCTTCCTGTCCTGACAACTTCCTGCCATTTAGTGTCATTTTAGACTTTTCCCTCTACAGACCTTTGTAACACTTGATCCATTTAAACCAGCTTAAACCAGCAGTAGAACAAAACCAAAAAGTGATATTACTCTATCTTTCAGGTTTATGCCCTTTTGTTGAATCAAAATAATATAATATCATCTTCCAAATCCACCACTAGTAATGAGTTTCTTAGTTTAAAAATAATAGTAATTTACATCAAAGTATATTAAGCATTACAATTTTTTTCCAAATGTCCAAAATTTCATTAGTATTCACTTAGAGTTAATCAATTAATTTACTTATAACCACAGACCGGGTATTTACTTCTGCAAGTAAATCATTATTAAATCTGTGATTTACTGTTCATTAACACATTATCAGTCTACTGGAAATTTCAAGCAGTTTTGCATTTGAGATGGCAAGATTTAATTTTTATTTCTTTTGACAGTCTTTTACTTAAACTTTGTTTTATAATATGCTGTTATTTCTTTAGGCACTAGTTTCACAAAACTGTCTTAGGAAGGAGTATTAGAATTTTGGAGGGGCAGATTACTATTCTTGCATCTAAACTGACATTTTTAACCCAAACTACCAAACAGCAGCTGAAGTTTTGAAAGTTTGATTCACTTTTTAAATCCTAAAGATAGATCTCGGATCCAGACCCTTTTGCCCTACATATTTTTCTTTTGAAATTTTTATTCTTCCGTGTAAAACCATTAAGATGTTTAACTGTTTCTAAGAACCAAGCAAGAATTCGAAGTTCACAATTGTTACAGTTAAAACTCAGCACAGTTTATATATCCAGATTAATAGTCCTTGCTTTTCTTCTAAGAAAACCTGGTTGCCAAAGTGAACCCATTCTTCCTGACATGCTTACTGAAGCTTAGGAGAAATTACTAACTCCTACTCCCCTTACATCACCCTTACTTCACAGTAGGAATACCCATTATAGGTAGATTTTAAGGTTTTTACACATACAGCACATTTTATTCATCTGTCAGAAAAGTGTAATCACTCAGAGAGAAAATACCAAGCAGTCCAGAAAACACAGAGGGTCTTAAGCAAGGAAAGATAAGGTAAAAAAACCTAACTGCTCCTTCCCTAATAAATATATGGAAAAGATATTTCCATTTTAAATTTAGCACCATGGTAAAGCTTCTACAGAATTAAAAGAATTTCAAGGAGGACATCCCTGTGTATGCACTGTGTCTTAATAGGGAATTGTTTGTTCTAGCAAAGTACCCTGTTTCTCTTTGATGTCAACATTGACATTGCCAGAACAGCTCTGCATGTCTTTATTGGCGTTATGCAATGTTTCAGATTATGCTGCCCAGTGCACTTTCATGTGGGCTTGAACTTCCTTCCCAAATTAGAGAAATATCTGTGCCATTTTCTCATCCACAGTCAGAATTGATTGAATGGCAAAGCAGGGGGAAAGGATCAGAAGGAAGGCCAGGAAGTAGATCTGCCATCACTTATTTTACCCTCTTTAAGTGCAACAAGCCCCTGGTGCAAATGGGATCCAGAGAACATGGTGACAATTCAGCACCTTTGTATCCATGTCAACTCCTTAATTAGCTAGAAATAATCTACATGTACATTGAGATGACCACAAGTTCCAAAACTGGTTAAAGGTTTTATCTACATTTTATCTAAAACTTTATCTACAGCCAGACCTTTCAGAAGTTACATACTGTAGATTTGTTATCCAGATTGGATTTAGATCTAGCGTTTCAGACACACCAAATTATTTTTGCACACTCTCAGAAAATCCTGAAGTACATGGGGGCAGGGGGGGAACTCGATAATCTGTAAGGTCCATTCCAACCCAAACCATTATATGATTCTATGATTCTATGTTTATGTGGCTGGATGTGCCGCATATGTACAGGCACACACACACTCTCTCTGTATCTACTTAATTATATCTCTCTAGTATGGTATGAGCCAGTAACATGCACAAAAAGCAAAGCAAACACCATCTGGATCATTGCGCATAGTATCAATTACTCACAACCAAGAAAGATAAAAGAAACCAAAAGAGAAATACTTACCAGCTGAGGTTTTCTCTATACAACTGGACCTGCTCAGCTTTTACGAATTGTTGTTGATGAAGCTGGAAGATTAAAAATGATGCTTTCCGTAGGGACACTCATCACCCTCTGGCAGCCAGCCGCTCTTCTGTGTAATAAAGATGTTCCCGTGTCAGCTGACTCATCATTCCCTGAGTCCCAGTTGATTCTGGATTTAATTTTTGCCTTGCTAAGGTTCACCAAAGACTGCAATTGTTGAGCATTTCCGCAAGACACAGTCCCATCCAGCTCTTAACCGTGTGGAAAGATGGCTTGACTAGTTTTTTTCTCTCAGCTGATTTATCTGCAGACTTGACACCTTTATAGCTTCCTAGCTGTGATCCTGCTCAGCCATTCCTTTGTCTTTTTTCCCCTGAAAGACTGGAGAAATTGGATCTTTTGGATGGTGACAGAAATGTACCTAAGACATAAATGCCACTACACTGTTTTTCGCTGAGATCCAAGATACAGCTGAAAAAATGCTGGAAGTGAGACATACTTATGCCTCATACTGTGATATGTCTCATATTGATATGAGAAATATCAGTATCAGGACCATAAAACTTCAAATTAAAATACACTGGCTATGTGCCAGAACTGAAAAAACAGAGGTCATACTCAGTCTGCAACTTGTTAAGCAGCAGAGAACACATTGGTAAGCAGAGTCCTACTGGAAGGAGGGATGTCATGTGGGTTTGTGTCTGAAAGAACATCAAGCTGGGGCTGAGCACAGATGTACCTAAACAAATGTTAGCATAATACTTTCATATCATAGAAATCCTGGAATCATCTAGGTTGGAAGGGACCTCTAAATCCAACTGTCAACCTAACTGCCAAAACCACCACTAAAACATGTCCATAAGCACCATGCCTACCTGTCTTTTAAATACTTGCAGGAATGATGATTCCACCACTTTCCTGGACATTCTGTGCCAATGTTAGACAACCTTTTCAGTGAAGAAGTTTTTTCTAATATTCAATCTAAACTTCCCCTGGCACAACTTGAGGCCATTTCCTCTTGTCCTATCACCTATTACATGGGAGACCAACCCCCCCTGGCTACACCCTCCTTTCAGGTAGTTGTAAGAGAGTGATAAGGTCTCCCCTCAGTCTCCTTACCTCCAGGCTGAACAACCCTAGCTCCCTCAGCCACTCCTCACAAGACTTGTGCACCAGATCCCTCACCAGCTTCGTTGCCCATCTCCGGATATGCTCCAGCACCTCAATGTCTTTTTTGTAGTGAGGGGCCCAGAACTGGACACAGTACTTGAGGTCAGGCCTCTCCAAGTGCTGAGTACAGGAGGACGATCACTGCCCTAGTCTTGCTGGCCACACTGTTCCTGATACAAGCACTTAGATTAGTTTTTAAAACATTCTCAATTTTTTCCTGTGGCTTCAAATATTCAGAGTGTAGGAGCTCCACAATGTCTTCCCCAGAGGGAGCTACTTTAGTATACACCACTGAATAAGTACAGTTAAGACAGCTTCTCCTTAGACACATTACTTTGAATTTCATACACCAGATTTGGTGAAGAGTGTAAGTAATCAGAAACCCCTTTGCAACTTTACATTTGACTTTAGATTCAGCTGACCTGAGTAACCAAGACAACTGCAAACTTTGACTCTTCACCTCCTTAGGTCCTTTCTGTTGTTCATGAGTATTGAAGCATATGGAGCTCTCTGTAAATCTGGCTGGCAGTTGTTGGATCCATGCTGATCACTTTTCGCACTGCAGTAGGGTGAGGGTGGGAGCTCCTTTACAAGTGAGACAAACCCAAAAGTCTTTATATCTAAATCAGCTACTTCATAGAAATGCCAAAATCCATTTATTATCAAATACACTACAGAACTGGCACTAGTAAGCTAAGGTACAAGAAGACAACATGAATGACATGTAACAGAACCAGAAAGCAGCATCATTAACTCAGAGTGAAGGTGTTAACCTGTGGTTCCCCCACCAATGCTCTTCCCTACCAGGATCTCACCTTGACTACACAGACTTGGCTACAGCAGGAACTCCCTCCACAGACTCCATGCAAAGCTCTCCCTTCTCAGCAAGAACCATCCAGCATCCAAGCAAGCCCACAGACCACCAAGCCTCCATCTTCCTTGTGAGTTACAAGAAGTAATAATGGATGAACTTCCACATTGAGGCTGCTTTGTGTCAGTTAAGCATGCTTTATTCACTGGTGATTTTTCATTTTAATGTCTGAGTAGAATTAACTGTGCGTACAGGAAAGCGTCACAGTACACCCACGTGTAGCAAATGGCTGTTCCACATAAATGCTGCTGTTGTCAAGAACCACTTCAACATCTCTTGGACTTTGTAGTAAGTTGAAATAGATGGCAAGAGGCCTCAGAGTGTGAGATAGACTAAGTGCAATCATTTCAACTGGTGATCCAAGGCAGCAGGTAAGCCCCAGCTCCTGAAGTGAGGTACTCTGACCCGACCTTGTGTGCCACCTAGTGCTGCATTAGAAAACAAATACCCTGTATTAGGTGGAAAGCCGAGACTAAATCACACCTACACCTGCCAAAGGTGGAGACACAACAGTCTTGTATCAGGTATAGTATTCATCTACATTTTAAATTTAATCTTTTTGAGCACTTCCCAAAAATTTTTCTCCAAATACAATTATGTTTGCAGATCTCTTCTCAGCATGCATCTGCATCAAGGGATGTGAAAATTTATCTTATTTGTAAATGTATAAAGAGGGTCAATCAAAAGAGCATAAATCACACCTAATGCCCAGTGTTTGCAATCATAAACCTTCAATCCATCTTGTATGGGAGACTATTTGCAATTTATGACACCAGCAACTCCCATTGACACTGCAATCCAGGTATGTTAAATTCTGTAGGAACTCAGAAGAGTGCCTCTGCCCAGAAAGCTAGGGGAAGTTCTGTTCTTCTGCTGTTACACTTAGGAATCTGGCACAGGAACCTGCACAATTCTCACTAGGTTACACGTGAAAATAATGGCAAAACTGTAATTTGAATCTCAAAGTCACCTTTTTTCTTCCCCTCCAGAAGAACTGGTTTGTTTCTTCAGGGATATCTTTGATAAAGCTTAACATGGTAACAGTATCTCACAAAAAAGTCAAGCATGGAAATTTTTGACAAACTAGAAACACCCAAAATAATTACTCACTTCCTAATATTATGCTTTCTTTTAAATAAAACCATATTTTTCTTCCCATGTTCTGCTAGAATGAGACACTTGGTTACAAATGATAGAAGCTTTGAAATGGTGATTAGGTTAAGAATTGAGCACATTCGTATGATCTGTATGTTCGATATTATTAATAAAGAAAAGAGTAATACTTTTGCTGTTAAGAATACACATCTCCTTAAGTAATTATCTCTAATCCTAAACACAGAACACAAATATCTATGATTGGTGTATGGAAATACATCGGTGGATAGTCTCCCTCCTCTAAACTGAATGGTTGGAACAGCAGCAGAAGCATCACACAAAAATCTGTAACAACACATACACCTAAATTATCTTTGTTCTGGGTTTTGTGTTAGTAACTTAAAAAATCAACAACCTCCCAATCCGTTTTCTCCAGGTTTAGCTACTTTTAAAACTTTTCCAGTAGTATCCTACTTGTATTTTTGTTACCCTTAAAGAGATACACAGCTTTTTAGAGCTAAGTATGTTGGTTTAAGTCATCATTAATTACTTGGGTTGAGCAAGGGAGTGTTAAATTCATGTACTGGATCTTACATACTGTACACACCGTCTCAATAGCAAATTCATGACCAACCACTTTTCTTCACCATAATTCTGTGTATTAATGCTTGGGGACAAGGTTGTGCGATGTAAATATTCACAGGATGTGTTTAAATCAAAGGCCTTCACAAGACCAACCTTATTTTGCTTCCACCTTTCCCGTTTTTAAGACAGCACACAAAGAGAACCATTATTTCACAGAAGCTTTTTGAAAGGTATTTAAAGGCTCAGAGAAGTAAAATATGTCACTGAAAAATTGGTACATAAAACATTTTTTTCTGACAAAGTTAAAGCCTAATAGAGCCCAAGTCATCCAAATAATAGGTATGAAAAACTGCTGCTGCCTTTGAAAAACAAAGTGTGGATGAAATAACAATACAGTAATAATGGACCAAAGCTCAGTGTAAGACCTTATAGAAAGGGAAGGCGACTTTGTTTTAAATCAAATCTGATTTAATTTACTCATATTCATGCTCTCATACCCATACGATACCGAGCACTAGGATACATGTGTGGGAGTAGTCTAATCAGCATTCACAAAACAAGAATGTATTTCCAGGTTGTGTGGTCAGGTTTCCTTCAATGAGACTGTCCTGGTTTGAAGTAAAACTAAACCAATTTTCTGTTGTTCATCTCAGTGGCCAGTCCGGCCCAAACCACAACAGACACAAAGGAAAAGAGGCAATGGCTATCAAGTCTTGTTCATCTGATGTTAACAAGGGTGTGCTGAGTTTTGGCTGTGTCTTCTGTACCTTCAGGAACTGATGGTAATTAGTCCTATCCTGTCAAATACCTGAGCCTTTATGATTTGTTCAGACATGTTCCTCTCAATATGGCTGGCCTGAAAGCTATGTGTTGGGGTCTTTCTGACTTGTTAGACTAGTTGTTAACATATTTTAACAAGCTCATATTTATAGAAAAGTATGCAGAAATACGCCTAGTTAAACCTAGAAAATGTCCACACTTGAGCCTTTATCAAATGTCATAATTGGCTAAAAAAGCAAGTATGCCAAAGGAAAAGCTTCATATTTTTACTTACATCTAAAATAAGTATAAAAAATGTAAAAGTCTGTCTCATTTTAAATTACACTTCATAAGTTCATACAGGGATACTTGAACGGACTGCGATGACATGCACGTAGTTAGACCCTACTTAAATTAGCCCTCTCTGATTATATTCCCTGGCAAGCAAATCAATAATCTCTTTGGAGCTATCAGCTGTGGAGATAAACTTTGTGTCCTCTCTCAAAAATGTTAATTTGTTTGATACTAATTATTTTTGTTACCTTTTTTTTTTTTCCAATTACTTATAATTGCCTATGTTTCAATATACTTTATTATGCTTTAGGCATGTTTATCTAGTACAGTTCATAAAACAAAAGACTGGAGGCCTGGCAAAGAGAATGTTGAAGTCAGAACCAGAGAGAGGAGACAGAACAGGGCACATATGTACATTGCTATTCATGACTTGTACAATCTCATGAACTTCAGCAAAAAGGGACTTGAATCATACACATGTACACACCCAGCTGAGAGCAACTTGCTGTGCATTTGCAGTTGGCAAATATCTTGAAAACGAACATTTTTCCTATTTGAAGAGGAAATGGGAAGACAGAGGAGGAGACGTTACAAACAGATGATAATTTTCAGTCTTGCTAAGTTTTCACTCTTATTCTCTGGGCTGTCAAACAGAGAAGACCAGCATGACAAAAATTATCAATTAGCCGTGCCGACTATTTATTAAGTTCAGTCCCTGAACTGAAGACAGTATCCCAGCTACACAGGAATAACCTGGTCTTGCGGAGCCTTCAGCTCACCATAATCCCCAAGCTTTTCAGAGGTGGGGTTTTGACGACCTCTGTAAACTGAACAGTTTTTGTAACTAGAGAAAGCAAACAATCCTCTCTCACAGAACTGCCATACCGTGTGAGGTCAGACAGACAAAAGGAGGTGGTGTGAATTCAAAGAACAAGAAATGTGGCTATCAGTACCGCAAAATTTGTATGGATTATTTTAGGATGAATTCCCTCTACAACTTGCACGTCAATTCAAATTTGTAACCTAATTTGCCTATGTGGTACTTTATTCAGTAACTAAGCAAACATTTATTTCTGTTAGTGTTGTTTACCTTAATGTTAATTATTGTTTATTTTTGAAGTTAGCAAAATAGAGTTAGTTTGTTTGTTTGGTGTTTTTTTTTTTCCATAGAGTTTTTTATATATATCTTCCCCTTTAATTGCAATACCCAGCAGCTCAGAATAGGCATTTTCAGTTTTGTTCTCACTGGAAAAAAGATGAGGGTACAAGCTAGAAAGTTTGGAGAAACGAAGATTTTGGTCATCTAAATCTTTTGGTACACAAATCAAAAAAATGATGACTCACTCTCAAATAAGAGGAACAAAGAGTTGCTTTTGAAGAGATATTTAATTCAGCAGATAAATCAGCTCTTGGCCAATGAAATCCATCAAAAGAATTAGGCACAAATTAGCATAAAAAATGCTGGCAGCTCCTGTTCCATAACTTTAGTGAGCACAGGAAGACAGGAATCATTCAAATACTCCCTCCAATGCAAGACTTTATGCTTTATGTCCTTAAACAAATCCATGAAAGTCAGTTTGGAAGATCTTCAGCCACAGTTCATCTTGCATCTGAAAAACCATGCAGAACTGCCATACCTAGATCTGCTCTTTAACATAAAATAACAGCAAGTTTTCTTCCAATACTGTCTGTCCAGCTTCTGTTTTTCATGTTTTCCAAACTGCCTGTTGTCTTCCAGCATCAATCCAAACAACTGAAAAAACATAAGCCATCCTCATAAAAAACTTCTCTAGGGAGCCACGCTTTTGATCTACAACAGATGTGTGGAATGAGGCAGAGGGGCAAGTCTCTAAACCAGGCTGGACTAAAATCCTTTAGCTCTTTGTCAAAACAAAGCACTTTGTTTATACTCAGGAAGAAGCATCGTGCTATATTTTTAACAAAAATTACGCAAATGTGGAATAGATTGTTTGCCCACATATACCCACAATATTCAAATATATCCTTTCAGTCCTGGATATGAATATGGATACAGCAGGGATCACTATATTTAAAGACATGTTCTATAGCTTTCCTTGCAATGTTGCTGTTTGTGAATGCCTGACCTTGGACACAACTAGGGTTAGAACTCAGGGATGAGCACTCCACCTCAAAATCAGGACTGACACTGCTATTGACCCCAGACACTGGTAATTTAAAATAATGGTTAAAAATGGTTATATGAAATGTGAAATTCAAAATGAGAGAAGATTCACTTAAAACAAGGACATAGCTATGCCAGGTGGAAAACCCATTTTAATCCACAGGTTAATAGTTTATTAATATTTTAGATAAGCAACTGAGCAAAAAGGAACAAGTTAGAAAGAGAAAAAATTAAAATTACCCTTCTAATTAAGTTGGAATCAGAACACCCTGGGAAGGGAAGGCCTTGAGATTTTCACCTGGATGAAATCCAAACAGGCTTGGAGTATAAAAGGAAAGACGTTCTCCCAATCAACACTATTTATGATGACTGCAAGCCTAAAGTTGTAGGTTTTACATAGGAACTGGTTCCCCAGTTACTTGATTAGGTAAGTGTTATCTAGCTGACAGGCTGGTAGCAGTGTAAGAACCCACTGAAGACAGGGTTCTGCTTGTTTCACTTCTGTTTGCCCCAAAGATTTTAAATGTTCGAATTTTGATGTTGCACATAAATTCTTTATTTCACATTAGCTTACGCTGCCTTGTGCTGAGGAGGACTTCCAGGTAATTGGCAAACTCTAAAATATTCCATCCCCAAGATAAGACCGAGTATCTGAAACACTGCAATGTAAATGTCCGTGGAGCTGCAGAGACTTGTTTGGGACTGGGTAACAAATCAACTGATGCTGTAATACTGTATGCACAGCAAAAGGAAGCAAATAGAAAAAGGATATTACGCAGATTGTGTAGTAATTCCTGCTCTGCAAAGTGCTTTGCATTTGTCAGGGGGTTTTCTTCCCCATTCAGTATTGGCCATAGTGTGACAATAATATATGACTTCTCACAGTACTGCCTTTATGTCATTTACATTCATTTGGGCTAAAGAGCGGGGGATAAGGAGTGGGGGCTAATCATTCTTGCCAGTGAAGTGAAACGACAAAATGTTCTACACATAAATATTTCTCTTTTTTCCTACCCTCTGGAAAATCTATTAACATTTCAAAATCCCCCAGAGCTAAGTTACAACACCTAAGAACCACTTTGCATGAAACACTCCGTATTTAATTGATACAGGCAGGGGCACCAGCTATTTCAAGTGAGTTCACTGAGAGGAAGTTCACAAGGTCTTGCTCGCCACACCCACGCTTCCATTAACAGCTAGCCTGAGATGCCCATAGGCCTGACCCAGAATCAGCTGAGTTCAGTGAGTCCAGAAGAAAGGGTGGAGGAGTTTTCTGGGGAGTCATGTTCGTCATGGCTATAGCAAGCCACAGGGGAGCTATTTGCATTGGAGCTGTTGTCCCTCCCTTTATCAATCAAGAGGAAGGATCAAGTCAAGAGGAAGGATACACACTGTGGAGTGTCAGGTGTTTTTTTCCCAGCAAGAGCTGAAACTCTTATGGAGCTGTAGGCAAAGAAGAAAAGCTCACCAGAAGCCAGAAGGGAATGGTAATCCCCATCAGCCCTGCTACCATCTGCTGACCTAGAAACCACTGAAGGCCTGTCACAATCTTGTGACAGCCTTTACAATAGTCTGGAACCAGTCACTTCAAAGGAACTGGTGGTGGCTTGGTGGTTCAAAGAAGCAATAACTACTTGGGGGCATCAGCATAAAATTAGCTCCTCATTACAGACAAAACTCTATAATGGTGAAACAGGTTGCCCAGAGAAGTTGTGGATGCCCCATCCATGGAGGTGTTAAAGACCAGGCTGGATGGGGCTTTGAGCAACATGGTCTACTGGGAGGTGTCCCTGCCCACGGCAGGGGGTTAGAACTATATTATGATCTTTAAGGCCCCTTCCAACCCAAACCGTTCTATCATTCTATTATTCTAAATATACCCTGCTATTTCCATCCAAACCTGGTCTGAAGCCAAAGCCAAGGACTGACTGGCCTGAGGCCTCTGGCAACTCTCTCCAAAACAATCCCAGGAAAACTGCCATATGAAATGAAAAACCAAAATAACATGCATTGCCAAAACATGCTGCAACGCACTCATTTACTTAATGAACTACCTATAAGGAGCACACAGCAAGGCACAGAGCAGCACCAGCACAGAATTTCCACAGCTGGTAGAAACAACTAAACAAGAAAAGCTAAAATGTTTTCAGTTGGGTTTGTATGATTTATCTTCTCTTCACTGAGGGTTAGGATGAGAAATAGATCAAAAAAAAATAAATTTGAGACCACCTCTGGATAAATAGAAAAATAGTGGAAGAGAGTCATGTCAATATTAAACCAAAGTTACAATTGTCCACAAAGACACACCGTCAAAATTCATGATATAGGATGAATTGTGTGGAGTACAATAGAGAGAACTGGTCACAAGTTTTATACTCTTACAAACAGTAATGAGATGTTCAGCCAGACATGAATTAATCCTTTAAGCTGTGTGCTGACAATCTAGTATCTGGAACAAAATAATCCTTTCAGGAGGTATTCTCCCTCTCTTTGCTTTCTGTAAAGGGGCATTCCTACAAGCAAAAGGTGCTCCGCAGCGGTGGAGTTCACTGGGTTCTGGTTCACTTACATACACAAATAGAAACGATAGGCAGATAACATTCCTTCTGGAGCACATAGGCTGAAATTCTGCTCAAGCACCAAAAGGAAATGTTCAGTGTTTTCCCTGGCAGACACTAAACTAAGATGGGCCATGGGTCTAATCTCTTACAGCCACTGTGGTGTTTGTAGTTCCTTAATTATTTTCTATTTTTATATTTTTGATCATTATAAATTTTCCCTAATTGAAAGTTCTAGGGAAAAGAAATTAAAACCAGCAAGACTATTTCCTGATGACTATCGCAATTGCATTACTTCCCTCAGAGGCTTGCTTTTAAGCACAGCGAGCCAGCCAGTTTTTTATGCCATTACATAATTGGCTGTCTCAAGAAGCATTTGAACAATTTCTAAATTATTTGCCTTTGCTTAGAGTCATATGTCTTGGCAAGACACAACATGATGTGATGTCTCCTTCACAATCATCTAATTTTACTTTGAAAAAAGCAGGAGTTTCTCCAGATTTTCTCTCCAGAGCCATACATTTTCTTGGCAGAATTGTCCTGGATTAAAAGTCTTGTTTCAACCTAAGTAGTTTAACTCGCAATATTTCTAAAAGTGCCTTCAATTCCCACTGGTAATTATGAATAATTACAGCAAGTTATCCACTTGCCTGAGTTTCTAAAGGCCTTTTAAGGAAAAGGATCATGGGGAACAGTTTTTATCTGGTCTCTGAGCCCTCTTCCCTAGCCATCTCATTTAATATCCTTTCAGCCCTTTTATATCTTAATTTCTTCCTTTTTTTTTTTTTTTTTTTTTTTTAAAATTGCAAGGGGATGTTGGCCGTGAGGCAAAGTTACAAGCCAGTACAAGAATACTGGAAAAAACTGCTGATTTAATTCTGGAAATGGAGATAACTAGAAAGGAGATTTGGGTAGCCTGCACTGGGCACAACCTGCTCCTGGAACCTCCCCACCCCAGTGCAAGCTATAACTATAATTTGTGTGGGCACGGTCCACTGTCCATCCCAAAGAGATTTGTGTCATGGAACAATTTTGTTTGACATCAGATGACTACTCCCACCTCGCAGCTGCAAAGACCTAGAGTCAGTTTCAATGAACTCAACCTTGTAATATCAACATTTTAATCCACAATTAGTCCTCAATGAAAAATATACCTTGATGACATCTTTTTCTGTGGGCACTAAGTGAAGGCTCACAACAAGAAGTTGCAGAGTGGAGCTGCCTCCTTCTCAAAGCACTGAATGTCATTACTTAACAAGCTGTGTTTGATCAGATCACAACCCCCAATGGAGTTACTTTGAAATTAATTTGCTGATCACAGTAAATACAGCAGCCTCCCAGCAACCAACACAACAACCTTTGCAATCCTTGCAAAGCAGTATTTGAAAGCCAGAAGACAAGTTGAGGACAGTTCATGCTTCCACAGACTTGCACTGAAATAAATCTCCACTGAATGTGGGTGTGGGTGAACACGCACTCTGGGTGTATCCACCTCGTGATATTCTGCTGTTGATCACCGAAGTCCCATCGTGTATTGAAAATGTAAAAGCTCAAATAAAAAGTCTTACTGAACTGTACACACAAGCTTTAAGAACTGTTATTCATCTATGAGCTCCATGTAAAGAAAATTTATTGCAATATATTAGACCTTGGTAAAAATTCATCCATAGCTAAGAGAGAAAAATTGTGATGGTATCACATTCCTGTACTTAAGGCTGTAAAAATATCCCAATACTTCTATTAATCATTGATTTATGGACAGAAGCTTACAAAGAACAGTCTTGAGTTAATAAATCCATCTCTGCAATCGTGTACCTTTACAGACTGTAAGTGCCCACAGAACTCAATTGCTCTGCGTAGGCTCGAACACCCAAGCCTTCCAGGAAAAAAATCAGCATCCCATCAGAGAAATGTCTACATTAGAAGAAGTACATGAGCTGCACTTAGNTTTAATCATTTGATGAATACATCTGTGAATATTGTATCTACAGGATCTGTGGACTTCTTTTAGTGACTAAAGGCAGCTCACCTTATAAAACTATGATTCTCTGAAAGCCTTACAAAACCCTGCAGAGCAGAGGTTGCTAGATGTAACAGCAGTTTTTACACTTATAAATTGATCTGGTAAATGCTCTTGTAGAAAAAAAAATAATCTCTTCAGAAAAAATGTTTGCTTTCTCTAAAGTAAAGGAGAAAAGGGACTAACAAATAAANTGGTCAAACCTACTAGTTTCCTTTATCCAGTCTAATGTCAGTGTGCTGGAAAGGAATGGAAAATTACAAAGTATGCTATCCTCTGCATAATAACAGACCAGCTGCACAACAAAAGAGCGTGAGACTGGATGAAAGAATTTACTAAAAAGTTAAGCAGGAAGTAGTTAGAAGAAAATTCCAGCATCTGCAATGCGGAACATAATATTTGCAAATCTTTTCTCTATGGATGGATTTTCTGTGGAGGTTTTCCACAGAACGATAGCCTTTTGATTGCTTTGGTATACGGTGCTTACTATAAATGGCATAACAGAAGTAATTACCCTAATATGAGTTACAGCCATTTTGTGAGATGACAAAAAGCAGATAAAATGTCAGCTGATGCTTCTTTAT
>VZTM01027546.1:95685-147978 GCA_013400555.1 Jacana jacana
TATGTTTTTGCTTTGGATGCAACGTATTGAAACTTTCTGTGATAGCAAACTTCAGATTGAGCATATTTTGCAATAAAAGAGCAGAAAAGTACAGACTGAAGAAATAAAACTGGCTCCCTTGCCAGGAAATTGCTGCATTATCAAACATGATGATGAGATTCCCACAATCACAAAGGAAGAGAAAGCATTTGAAACATGCTGAAAATGCTCAAAGATAAATTCACCACTAGTTTAAGTGCAAGCAACCCCACTGGTTTCAGTAAAATTTACTCCTTTGAACTAGCTGATACAAGGTTTCTTTGCTTTANGACTCCGCAATTTATCTGGGCAACCAGTGTCTCACCACCCTCACAGTAAAGAATTTCTTTCTAGTATCTAGTCTAAATCTCCCCTCTTTTAATTTAAAACCATTACCCCTTGTCCTGTCCCTACATTTCCTGATAAAAAGACCCTCCCCATCTTTCCTGAAGAACCCCTTTAGGTACTGGAAGACTGCTATAAAGTCTCCCTGGAGCCTTCTCTTCTCCAGGTTGAACAGCTCCAATTTTCTCAGCCTATTATTTAATACTGTGCATCATCTACTCCCTGTTTTAGAAAAATACTGGGTGCTCACTGAAATGGAGACAACAAGCTGACTTTATCAACACCTTCTTCACTAGGGACCACAAGCAATCTTAGCAGTCTCATGCTCTCTCTCCAGAATACTCGCACCAGTGCAGCTCCCTCAAAGCCTTCCTGTTAGTCATCCTTAGCTTGGAAGTGGCCACATACCTTACTATGCAGAAGTCAAAATCATCCTGGCATCCAGACAGCTAATTCTGCTCTACTTTGTCCAAATCCCAAAGTGTACTGTATAACCAACTCATAGGTGAGCAGAACTAGCGAGGAGATGCAGCTTTTCTCCTGGAAAAGCAATCATCCCAGGGATACTTTAACCAAAACGCTTTATTACACTACAAACGCAGTTTTACCAGGTCTGCAACTTAAAGGTATGTTATTTTATTATTTTCACCAAATATAATGCAAAATAAGAATACACTTACATGCCTTCTAAGAACCTTAAGTTATTAGACCATATGGAAAGACAGGACAGCTAGAAAACAGAAGGCAAGCAAGAAATGCATTAAATACCCTTAATATTTTATTTTTAAACCAATTTGGGAAGGTAATTTATTACTGTAAAGTGGCAAAATTACAAGTAGCTTGTGTTTACTTTTATGTCCCAGAATGGCAGAGTCAAATTTCACTTCAGAGGTTCAAATATTCCCTATGAGAACTGTAGAGTTCACTATTTTTTCCCATTGAACCATAGGTACAGGTAAAATGAATGAAAACAGCTGGGGTGTGGTGGTGGTAGGGTGGTAAATGCATTTGTTGGAAATATTTTGTTGCTTTGAAAACTGTTCTTAAAAGCTGTACATGCCTGGTAAGGAAGACACACAATGGGCTTTGCAAAGCCTCAGTCTCCCTTCCACAGAAATGCCACCGCAGAAAAATCGTTCTTTTCAGAACAATAGCATTTGCCTTGGATTTTCAGGATTTGGTGCAAAAATGGTTTAGCACCAGTGCCAAAGGACAACATTTTCCTTGCTGCCACTCCGTGTCCCCTTCTTTTAGTGGCATTACTGAAGCATGTTGATTGTTATGGATTGCTGTATCTTCTGCCAGGACTGTCACAAAGCCTTGCCTAAACCAGTAACCTGACCTCAGCAAAGAGGCTTGAATTCGATATATATTGTATATTTATCCTTTTGAATGCAGTTAAACCTGCATATGGAACAGGTGAACCTAACAGGAACAGCTTTCAGGGAATGAACTCCTCCAGATTTTTCAGCCTGTGACTTCCTCAACACTGAGGTTGAGGAAGCTACTCTGTTCCAGAGGATGCTTTCATCTCAACCAAAAGGTACTTAAAATAACTGTCGCAGCACTATAAATCTTGCAAAGACTCTTTAGATGCTAAAAATTAAAAAAAAAAAAAAAGAAAGAAAGAACACTCTTTAGTTGGTGCATAAAATCTCCACCTGGTGGTGAATCCTGCCACAACAAACTTACTTTGGAGAAAAAATCTCGTTCCAATATATAACCAGTTCTTTATTATAGGTGATCTCAAAAGAACAAGTGGGGAAGGGCACCATTTAGAAAAACAGCACTATCATATCTCCCTGATTTTCCACCATCTTGGAAAGCTGAAGAATCCTTTCAGTTTTATCACAGTTATCAGGCAAAAAAGTGACCTTCCCCAGCCAAAAACAGACTTACAGAGAGTTCACATTGCACCAGATACAGGGTAGGGTGGAAAGTGAAGTATGCTGACTAGTTTTTCAGCCACAAAATGTGGTGCTTCCCAAGGAGAAGCATCCTCTGTCAAGGCTGAAGTTCTGCCCTATTGCTCAGTTTGTACATTGGTTATTTATAATAATTGAAAACTTTATCAGTATCAGCTACCTATATCCCCAGGGTCCTCTAAATCATAGCAGAGTTAGTTTTGTAATATCATTTTAGGGGTAATTCTCTACCTGCACAGAATTAGTTCAGCTTTCCTCTTAACGTTGCTGGTTCTACAGCCTATAAACATTTTCTAGATTACATTTTCCTATGTGCCTTATTAAAATGTAACATCTCACTTGCCTAACGTTTTCAGTAGTCTTATCTAACAGCATCAATAAAAGCAGTGTAAAATGGACATACATAATGTATGAGGCCAGACCGGTGACCTACAGCACTGTGCATACCATGCATCCCTTTCTATACCCTGTTCCACTGGACATTACCAGCATTTCATAAGTAGTAAATTTGGTTCATGACACCTCGTAATGCAGGAACAAAGCATCCCCCTTTCACACTTGGTAAGACTGAGCAACAGTTACAAGACTTGCCGTTCAGGAAGGATCAGGCTCCTGACAGCCATCCTCTGCTTCAAGTAATTTTTTTATGAGTATGTGTGTAAATATATAAATATATAAAAATAAATGCCTTTTCCTATGCCCGAAGAACCACGCGGCTACAGTCTTTCGTGCACCATTCCTTAAAACATCTAGGATGACCTACTGCTGATGTATACAAATTATTCAGCAACCACAACGCTTCTGGGCCAAAAATAAGATTTTGTTTAAACTGGACCAAATCCACCTTCAGCGGATTCGGTAGAGTCACTGTCTTGCAATTGAGGGACAATCGGCATTGAATTTCAAAAGATATTTTTATTGAAACAGCAATGGAATTTTTTTGCCTTCGGTGTTTAATGGTGACATCAAGGGTGAAAGTGCGAGCGGTGGGACAACCGCAGCAAGCCCCCAGCACCACGCTGTAAAGAATTACACAACCATGTTACATCCTACTTGTTTCATAATACGTTTTCCATGCGCAATAAAGATTAAAAATAGTAGTAGATTAAAAAAATAAATAAATAAAGTAACCTATGACAAAAAAGTAAAGCGTCTTTCAAATGGCAGCAAGGAAATGAGCAAAGATTTGTTTACAAAGCAACTATACAGAGCAGCGGGGTGCATTTTAAAGCAAAAGCATTGGGGGGAAATAATGTCACTGATCGTTTCAAAATAAGATGGCTAATAACAGGATTTGGTCTCATCAGAGACACGAGGATCCAGAAATAAACATCTGCTCGGTATCCATTTCTCCCTTGCATGCGCAGCCATTGGCGACACCCGCGCTCTGCGGCGAGCCCCCTTTAGCGCCTACAGAGGAAAAAGCCTCCTCCAACCGCCTCTTGAATGAGCATTCTGAAACTCCCGCTCCCGAGAACGCTCGATGCCGGGTCAGACACAAGAGGGGGGAACCCAAGCGTCAGTAGGAACGCTGATGGCATTGCGCCTCCTGCCCTTTTCATTTCTTCTGCCGGGCAAAGAAAACGGCCGACGAAGTTTCCTGGAACTTTTACAGTCAGAAAATTGCGGAGCACCAGGGCGGGCAGGTGCAGCAACGAGCTGCAGTTTGAAAACAAAACTTGGGAAAGGGGGCAGTCTGGGTGGGTCAGAAAACTCGAGGGGTACATTTATAACCTCTTTGGCTCCCACGCACCCGGCCGGATCGCTCGGGACATGGCGAGCGGCCGCGAAGCGCCCGGAGGCGCCGGGGAGGCTCCCCAACCCCCGCCTTGAGGAGAGGCCCGCAGTGCCGGGCAGGACGGGATGAGCCCGGGCAGTAAGGAGCCACCTCCGCTACAGCGCCTCTTCTTCTTCCTCCTTCTCCTCCACTTCTCGGAGGCCGCCAGGGGCTCAAAAGGGACAGGGGTCCCCTCAGTACCCCCAGACACAGGCGGGAAGATCCTTGGCGGACGCACCGCACCGCCGCCGCCACCTCAGCACCCCCCGCCGCAGCATGACGGCACCCGGGGGCGGGCGGAGGTCCCCGTCCCCTGGCAGGTGGGAGCTGGCGGCGGCAGGGGCGGGGCGCGAAAAGGGAGCGAAATCCCCCATTTCGCGATAGTTTCCGGCGAGCGGGCGGAGAAGGGGTGACTCATTGGCGGCTCCAGGGATAAATAGACGGGCGCGTACCTGGGAGCGGCACTGAGTTCTCGGCGCTCGAGCACCAGCAGAGTCTGCGCCGTAACACCGCCACAGCCCCGTTGGGACATGATCCTGCCCTGCGCCCTGGTGGCCGCTCTCCTGGCTGCCAGCCACGCCGGTGAGTCCCCTCGTGGGGGCAGGAGCGGGCCCGGCCGCGGGGGAATGGCATTCAAACCGTGGGTGGGGTTTTCTGTTCTGTTCATTTCGTGTGATGACCAGTTTTCGTGTTCTGTATTCTCTCATGCGATTTCTCGAATACTTGATGTATGGTAGAAAGGATGTCAGGCCTCCGTGGGCATGTGTGAGATAACCCATGCTTGCTGAGGAGGCTCACTGCTGCTGGGGGACGCAGACAAGTTCTCATGCTTTTGTTAGTAACTACTAACCTGTCGTAGCCCAAAGGCTAGAGCAAACGCATACTTGTTCTATGTCTTCCTGATAAGCATTAAACTTCAGGGCACTGTCTACTTGAGTTTGGCACGTCAGTGTAGTGAGATGAGAATACCACTGTAGCTATGTAGGATGCTAAAGTGGAGCATTTTGGTTCATTCCAGCCAACCCTTGCTGCTCAAACCCCTGTCAGAACAGAGGAGTGTGCGTGACAACAGGACTTAATCAGTATGAATGTGACTGCACAAGGACAGGATATTATGGGGAAAACTGTATGACACGTAAGTATCTTAAATCTCTTCATGGAAACAATCTTAGAATTCAGTTTGAGGACTACAGATTACAATCAGTAGCTAATTTAAAACAAACTTTCTATTAATGCTCACAGCGGAGTTCTTCACGTGGCTGAAGCTAACACTGAAACCTTCTCCAAATACGGTCCACTACATCCTCACCCACTTCAAAGGAGCCTGGAATATTGTCAACAATATTCCCTTCTTACGAGATGCTATTATGAGATACGTATTAACATGTAAGTATAAGTTCTCTTACTAGTCCTCTTCACTGGCAGAAGTTAATTGTAGGACTCTAGAATATTTCACTTGATTGGTTCATATATAAAATTAGCAAGCTAAAATGCACTGAGGTTAAAACACTCTAGCATGATGCAAACTTGTATAAAACATGCTTTCAAATGAAAATGTTTTTATCTAATATCAGAGAATCAAAGATTTCACGACCATAAACTTTGCATCAAACTGCTCATGTTAATAGTTGGATCCAGCTGATAGTCCAGGACCTAGTCCTGTTATTGTAATTGTAATTGTTTGTATTGTAAACCTACTTAACATCAATAGATATGTGGAATTTGTGAATGCAGCTGCTGCCAAAATATATGGGAAAGATCTAGTTTTCCAACTCCCTCTTTGAGACCAAAATATACAGTTTTAAAAAAAAAAATAATCAAATACTCTCTTTTCTTTTGTAGCAAGATCACACTTGATTGACAGCCCACCAACCTACAATAGTGATTACAGTTACAAAAGCTGGGAAGCATATTCCAATCTATCTTATTACACAAGAAGCCTTCCACCAGTAGGACTTGACTGCCCAACACCAATGGGTGTTAAAGGTAAGGATTAAACCAAAGATGTAATGCATAATTCTAGGAATGTCTACTTACCCTCTTTAATAATATCACAAAAGAAAATCACAAAAGCTGCTTGTCTATAACCTCTTCTCAGTGTAGCTGACTTTTTAAGTTAAGTTTTGGATAAACTGTGTAAAGACATAAGTTAACTATTCTAGCTCTCATTACTGAGTTACATGCTAAAACCAGGGAATTTTGAAGTTTCTAATAAAATCAAGAAAGCAGGCATAGAAGAGCAGATAATTCCCCTTACTTGTAAGCTGCTATACTTCAATAGTACACTGACAGTCTTAAGCGTTTTTGTTGTTAGCAAAAAAAGTAAGCATTGCATAAACATAGTTGTCTTGAATATCTCACTGTCCCTTTCTCTTGCAGGTAGGAAAGAGCTTCCAGATTCCAAACTGATTGTGGAAAAGTTTTTGCTAAGGAAGAAATTTATTCCTGACCCACAAGGCACAAATGTGATGTTCACATTCTTTGCCCAACACTTCACTCATCAGTTCTTTAAAACAGACCACAAAAAAGGACCTGGCTTCACCAAAGCTCTTGGCCATGGGGTACGATCACAGCTCTGTAACTTAAACACTTGGTTCTTAGGAGCTACATGGCAGCTAGAATGGTATCTTACAGGTTGTCAGGGTACATAAACACCAGTGCACATACTGTGCAACGCTGTTTGCCACAAGCTGATGGACTTACCCTTTCTGTAATATCTCCTTTGGTGAAATTCCAGCACTCAATAGCATCTCTTCCTGAATCAGAACCACTTTTGTAAAGTGTGTAGTTATGTTTAAAATATCGGCTTTTACCTAAAGCATGTTAGATGTAGTGAGTATTCAGAACTTCTGTGGACCTTGTCAGTTGTAGAGAGCTGTATCCAGCACTCCAAAGTATTTTATGTGCTGCTAATTGAAGAGACTTAGGCTTAAATAGAAATTTTAAGGCAGACTTGGATTTAGGATCTTTATCTACAAAACAAACACCCTTTGGACAAAGAATTCTTCAGTGTAAGAGTAATGTGTATGTCTAAAACAAAGCTATAAAATGTATTTGTATCTACAAAGAGCCATCTGCATAATAGAAAGCTGCTGACACTTTAAACAGGGTCACTTTAATTGCCAGTCAATTTAACAACTTGCTCTTGTGTAGAGATGGCTCCAGGTGCCAGGAAATAATTTGGCTTCATCTTTAAATATCAGTGTGTGATACTTATAGGGTAGCAAGAATATAATTAAATGATAAATGTCTAATGTATGAACTCATTGGTATCCAAAGCAGTGGGACATAGCCTAAAATAGAAAAAAATAATAAATAAATCCAGGTTGGCTTTATATTCCAAATGCTTTTATTTTATAGGTTGACTTGAACCATATTTATGGAGAGACTCTGGAAAGACAACTTAAGCTGAGACTTCTAAAAGATGGAAAGCTAAAATACCAGGTATGTCTCCTCAAATATCCTACCTTCTTATTGGGTGACATACTTAAACTAGTACTCTATGCATGGTGTAGTTGATTTAAAATGTAAGTCTAAAGTCAGTATTAACAGAGTCAACTCACAAGCACCATAGCTTACGATTTTTTAACTTTTTTTTTTTTCTTTCTCTTCCTCTGCTGACAGATGATTGATGGAGAAATGTATCCACCAACAGTGAAAGACACTCAGGCAGAAATGATCTACCCTCCTCATGTACCTGAACACTTGCAGTTTTCTGTTGGGCAGGAGGTGTTTGGTTTGGTCCCAGGCTTGATGATGTATGCAACAATATGGCTGAGGGAACACAACCGAGTCTGTGATGTCCTAAAACAGGAGCATCCAGAGTGGGATGATGAGCAGCTGTTCCAGACCACTAGACTCATATTGATAGGTGAGACTCATATTGAGAAGAGGAAAATGTTCTCTTCTGTGACACTTCCTCCCATTATCTACTGCAGTTGCAGTAGGTGTAGTAAGAGGGAAAGTTATTACTTAAATTGGTGTGTGAAGGCATGCATCTGAGTCTTCACGATGTGCTACTGGGACTGTATTGAGATACAGCTTCCTCCCGCTTATGTTAAAGACAGAACTAAAGAAAACTGAGCTAACTAGAGCTTAATTCCCTTATCTAAGGTAGACAGACCTGAAAGTAATGAAAAAGCAGGAAATTAAGGTTCACTTCTCAGAGAGCATGAGAGGCTAGATGACCTCAGACTCTCAGATCTTGTGGTTGTTTTTTTTTTTCCCTTAGGGTTGGGTCATTTGGGTCAGTTCAGTTATGCTTTAAGAAAAGGGTTGTGATTAAGCCTAAAGTTCAGGAAGCCACGTGAGGAGTAATTCTAAATACTTCTTCTGTCCAACTCTCTGTTCAGTGGTAATTCTGTACATGGTAATGTACACAAAGCTTATAAAGACTTTGCCCAAACTGACTGAAAAGATAAACCAAGGCAACTGTATTAAGCAGCTCAGAAGCTAAGTGGTGCCTTCAGATATGAACTTTCTTCATTCTTCCTTATCCCTACCTTAAAGCGCTGTATACCTAAACACAACATAGATACTGATGTGTGCTGCTATGTGGAACATTTGAGGAAGTGTATCTTGAGAGGGGAAGCAGATTACAGAAAACACTTTTGTACCACAATCAAAATTACTGGATCGAAAGTACTGCTCCGCCCCTCAGTCATATAAAATAGGTTAATTATGTTCTAGAAGATATTATAGAATGTTGAAGTGCTTATTATCCCAATCACTGTAGTTAGGGAGGGGGTTTTGGGGTTTAGTTGGTTTAGTTTTGGTTGTTTTTGTGGTTTGTTTTCTCTAAGAACAGTTCAGAAATGGTATTTTCTTCCAGAGCAGGGTAATCATCTAATGTTTATCACAGAACCAGTACCAATATTTTCTCCTGTTTCATTGACCAACAGGGGAGACAATCAAGATTGTTATTGAGGACTATGTACAACACTTGAGTGGCTACCACTTCAAACTCAAGTTCGATCCTGAGCTGCTGTTCAACCAGCAATTTCAATACCAGAATCGAATTGCAGCTGAATTCAACACTCTCTACCACTGGCATCCGCTTTTGCCTGACACTTTCCAGATACATGACCAGGAGTACACTTTCCAGCAGTTCCTCTACAACAACTCTATAATGCTGGAACATGGCCTTTCCCATATGGTGAAATCTTTCTCCAAGCAAAGTGCTGGCAGGGTAAGTATTTTCTGAAGTTGCTAGTGAATCAACAGAGACAGAAAGTGGAAGTGGGATAAGGGGTTAGAATAAAGCTATCCAAAACTAATGACATACTATAAAGGCACAACTGCTTCATGACTTACGGTGAGATCTTACTACTGTTCATCTCTGTTAAATAGGTTGCTGGTGGGAAAAATGTCCCTGCTGCAGTACAGAAAGTAGCAAAGGCTTCGATTGACCAGAGCAGACAAATGAGATACCAGTCCTTGAATGAATACAGGAAACGCTTCATGTTGAAACCATTCAAATCATTTGAAGAACTTACAGGTAACAGTTTTTTATCCTTTCTAACAAACAAGGATGCTTTTCTTAAAGCAGCTAACGAGTCCTGCAGTGCTAGCAAGGGACTTGAACAGGGTAGTCTTCAGTGAAAATATGATTTTTCCACTTAAAGTTTTTACTTATCAATAATTACAGGAGAAAAAGAGATGGCAGCAGAGCTGGAAGAGCTTTATGGAGACATTGATGCAATGGAACTGTACCCAGGCCTTCTGGTAGAAAGGCCACGACCAGGTGCCATCTTCGGTGAAACAATGGTGGAGATCGGAGCACCGTTTTCTCTGAAAGGACTGATGGGCAACGCTATCTGCTCCCCTGAGTACTGGAAGCCTAGTACCTTCGGTGGAAAAGTGGGCTTTGACATAATCAATACTGCCTCCTTACAGAAGCTCATCTGCAATAATGTGAAAGGCTGTCCTTTCACTGCTTTCCACATCTTAAATCCTGAACCCACAGAGGCAACTATCAATGTTAGTACTTCAAAAACAGCAATGGAAGATATCAACCCCACACTACTACTGAAAGAGCGATCTGCTGAGTTGTAAAAATCCACCTCTTTATTTATTTAACTATCTAATTTATTCTATTTATGGCTTAAAGTATTTCAAAACAAAACAAAAAAACAAAACCAAAAAACTTGAGCATCTTCATTGTAGGGGTTGCCCTAGACTCCTTACTGGGGTAAGGCTTCCATTTACAAAAGGGATTTTCTGTGTTTGAGTTCTACAGTGGTGAATCCCTTGTTTAAAGTCTTCTGTAACAGAACTATGTATTCCAAAGTGGACGAAGCTTCCAACCTTTTTTAATGTTTTAATTGTTTTAGTACTTGACAAAGGGTGTTGGTGGTGTTTGGGGTTTTTTTGTGTTTTCACTTGATAAGTCACGTAACACTACAAAAGCAAAATATTGCCTCAGCAACTTATTAAACTTGACAGTGGACAATTGAACTAAAAGTGCAAGAAAAAATTGACTTAAAAACTGCCAGAAAAGATTATAAATTAAGTATAAGCACTCTGAGATTAACAAAAGAAAAAGATACTTGAAACTCACTTATTTATGTAAAGGCAGAAAATGCATTGCATTTATCACTGATACTACCTCTCCCTCATTGCAGATAAGGCACTTTGTATAGTAACTTATGTTTGGTTTTATATGTAAATCTATTTCCATGTGGCATTATACTTACTTTAATTTAATTATTTAAAGAAAATAGAACTTTTCTTGGATCCTACTTGCTTTTGAAGCATATGTCATATAAATATTACTTGTGTAATAGGATGATAATAAGGTACTGAGCTTAGAAATAACCCACTCACAGCCTACGATACAAAGCTGCTTGTGTTTCCATACAGATGTTTCATTGTGGAAGTTTGGGGAGGTCTTAAACTTAGGCAAAAGTACTGGTGTTTATTTTCATAGCTGTAGTTCTCTGGTCTACCCGATAGCATAGCTTAAATCTCTGTCATTTTAAGGACAAACAGACAGTATAGCTTTAGTTAAGAATGTGACTTCAGTATAGCTTTGTGTACCCAAAACACAGATTATTTTTTTTTTATTATTGAGAACAGTGAAAACTGAAGCTGTGTAAACATACACAGTAGACAAATGGATGCAGAATAGATCTAGCAAAGCTTCAAGGCACCAAGGCTTGGAAGGTAGCTTATATCTGTGTACACAAGCCATACTCATTACTTTCAGTTGTATTTAATAGGGGAAGGAGGGATAATGTTTTGTTTATAACTTATAAACAGAGGCATTTTAAGGGACTGGCTAGCTAGTACAGAATCTCCTAGATGTATGTGCTGTGATCCAACACTGAAACACCTGTTCTCATCAGGGCACATAAGAAGTTACACAGGATCTTGTAGCAGCACTTCAAACTTTGCATATAAGGGTATCTCTTTTTTAATTTCTAGAGAGGAAATGTAGAAGATGATCTTCCCATAAAAACAGCTGGGGAACTATAGGTAAAAAGGAAAAATCACTTCAGACTGGAATAGAGCAGCAACGTGGTATTCTGTGCCCCTGCCCAAAATTCCTTGACTACTTGTGGAAAAGGACTTGAGTTTTATGTTTCTTCAGAGTCCCTCGTGGCTGTAGAGGCTTGTGCATTGTCATGGCTAAGGCAGTAGTGTAGTTTGACTGCGACTTCTTTTTCTGGTTTTTGTTTTTGTTGATGTTTTTAGAGACACTAATTACCTTACCTTGTGTAAGTTTGTAGTTGTTAGCATGAACAGCTGAATCGAGATCTTCTACATCGATCAATACCAGTGGCTGGCTTTAGGTGGTCTCTGGTATTAGTGCACAGGGAGAAATAAGGGCATTTGTTTTCCTTTTTTTCCTATCTGAAGCATGAAGAAAGGAAAAAAAACTTTAATAACCTTTTAACACAAGGTGGCTGTTACTGTATGTGGTAATAAGTTGAAAGTACTTGGACACTTGTTAAGTACGTAATTGTCATTCATATCAGTCTTTGGAACATGCTTCTTCAGAGCGCCCTTCTACCATTAACAAGGAAAAGTTAGCTTAGCCTCAGCGTCAGAGGGAGACAAGCCTGGACCCATCAGGTTATTTTGGGGTAGGTAGAGAGGAATTCCTCAGATCATGTCACTTGAGTTAAGCTTTCAGAAGAGTATCGTGTTCACTCTGCATTTTGTACTCTGCAGCCACATTTTAACAGCCACTTCTCTGTGACCCAACCTGCTGGGTTTGGCTGGGTTCAAGTTGCACATGATAAATGTATATGTCTGAGATTATTTATTTAAAATTCTGTGAATTGTTTTTCACTTTATTTTTGTAGATCAAGAATATTTTTAAAATGCAGTTGTTTATATAAATAAATTGAAAACATTATCTGTATGGGCTCATTTCCTTGTGATTTTCTTCAGCAATATTGTGAAATAATTCTTTCATCTTATTTGCCACTCAAGATTAAATGGACAATTCCAGGGAATTACTAGCAGAATTAACATCTATGAGATATCAAATCCAAGATGCCTGTAGCTTAAATCATTCACATACAGGTGCTTTTTTTTCCCTTTGGTCACCAGTGCAAAGGGATTTCACTCTAACGTTCCTGGAGAAGTCAGCTGCTCCTGACCATAGTAAACATGCCAGCAGTGCTATCTCCTGAGTACCCAGAGGTGCTTTAGAGGAGAAAGTACAATGTTGGAGTTGCATAACACCAAGTCCCTGTAACCAACCTCCCTTCACCACTGTTGAGCAGCGAGACTTTTCCCAAGCAAGAACAGTCCAGAGGTGTTCGTCTTCAAGTTTAGTGTACTCCAGACAGGGAAACTGCTTTGGGATATAAGCAAATATATGAGCAAGAGCAAATGGACAAGTTCTTTGCTCTTGAGCATGTTTTCAACAGTGGTAGCTTGTCCCTGTTGACAGGCGCTAAACTCCAAAGCTGTGAAAGCCACTTCCTCATTGACCACCTTCCCTCTGCATAAGGGTCCTACTTTTTTTTCTTTATCACAATTATTGATGAACTTAGTAAAGAGTGATGTGAGATGGGCAGTGGGGCTAGGACAAGAGTAGTGGTGTGCTCAATAAAAACAGAGGCAGAAGTTGCATGAGTTGGTGCAATGTGTTCCTCTCCTACGAAGAGCACTCAATCTCCTTCATACATTTTTACCTCTGATAAAAAATGAGGTGAAGCTACAAAGGAGACAGCCTAGGGGATTGTGCACCTTGTACTGCCTCCCCAGCCACTGCTGTGATGTCACCTCCAGCACCATTCTGTGCTCAGCCTCCCACTATCACCCCACTGTTGGCTGTCTCCAATATCACCCTGTCCTAGTATCAATTCCATTGCCTCTTCCTAGTCACCAACCCTGTAGCCACAGTCCTTCACCTAGAGTCACCTTACTTCTAACTGCCAAAAATTCTCTTTGGTCCAAGGTTTATCCCAGTGACCCACAACTCTATACTCACAAAGACACTCCAGCCCTGGGAATATCACAGACCTCCTGCCTCTGCTCTGTAGCTCCATCCATCTCCACCAGTTTCCAAATATTCTTATTGTATCTAGGCACATAAACACCTCCGCAACTCTCCTCAACTTAAAATTCAATCCTCATCACTTCAGTGGCCATCTTTAGCTGCAAAAATTCAATATCCTGAGGATGCTTCCAGGAGTATCACTCCAGTCCCTCTCTTGGCTCCATGCTGTTGGCAGAGGGGCCATGCTGTTGGCAAACAGAGGGGCAGACCATGTATGAGCAATGTGGGACTTCTTTCTTTAATAACCAGTCAACTAATTTCATCTACAAGTTAATTAATTTCTGACATGTTTCTGTTTTGAGGAGAAGTTGAGAAAGGTAGTGAGCAAAGACAAGTCTGGTTGCTTTAGTGGGAGGAAGATGGGCTTGGCTGCTGCCACCAGGATGGTGAGGCACAGCATGGAGAAGGCAAGAGCGAGATCATCCATGGAGAAGGTGTTTCAAGTGACTGCTGCCCTAATTAGGGAAGGGCCAGTCCAGATGGATTCAGCGCACAATGGGTGAGATAGCTCAATGGTGGAAGAGCTCCTCCTTCCCTTTGAGCAGGGGCATGTCCTGATGATACAAAAGGCAAGAATGTTTCTCAGAGGAAACCTGCCCTGCTGAATACTTGCTCTCCAGCCTACGTTGAGGTAACTGTTTCACTCAAGGCAATGTGGTAAAGGAGCGGGGCTCAAGGCTTAAGTCATACCTTTCGAGGGAATCTCATCAAGGAGCACACAAGTTCCATGCTCTGGGAGCAGGTCACCATACACCATCACCTTTACCAAGAGCTTTTGCCATACGTCATTTGCTCACTTGCCCACTGTGCAAGAGGCCTTCACAGGCACTGAGTCAGAGCCCTGCAGGCATCTGACCAGGCATATTACATAGGATATACTCGCTGGAGTGGTGCTGACCTTTACACTGGAGCACCAGTGCTCCCACAGCAGACGCTTTACCAGAATTCATGAGACATTTGTATCACAAGCGGCTACTGCTTTGCAAGAAAATACCCCTTGGTATTTTCTTTTGTCATGTGTACAGCTTTTGTCATTGATCCACAGAAGTCAACAGGAAGTTTGACCAAGCTGCAGGAAGAGTAGAAAGGAGAGAAGGAATTTGGGTAGAGTGGAACAGCCACATCGCTTGTTCCTTTCCTGTTCACAGCTACTGAAATATCACCAATTCTGAAAAAGCTTATTGCAAAGGCTTGCTGTTTCTTTTGGAAGACCGGAAAGGAAAAATAATTCAAGTTGTAAGGAAAAAAAAAAGATACATATAGGACAGAAAGAAGCACTCTTTAGCTATATACTCTAAATATGGGAAAGGAGGTGAATGGAGACATCCTAACCTTTTCACTAAAAGACACAAAAAGAGCTACACAAGGCAGAAATGCAGCAGCACCGCAAAGAAACATTATATGGAAAACTCTCTCACTGGAAAGAGCTAAGTGCTCCTCTTCCTTTAATCTGGAGTTTCAGTTTAGAAATAATATCATACTGAGAGTCAACAGGACTGATTACAAATTGTAATTTTTTTTTCCTCTGATACTTATTTTTTAAAATTAGTCCTATGACTCCTGTGCTTACTTACACTGTAGGTCCAGACGTTTTCATTAACATTAGCAAGCGAGTGATCACAATCAGAAAAAAAACCCTAACCACTACATTCCTCCTCTGCTGTTCAGGAGCAAGACAAACAAGAAAGTAGATGTCAAGAAAGTTAGAAGGAAAAACATAGCACAAGAAGTTCACAAATTTTCCTTTCTGGGATTTTCTTGGCTGAAAATCCTGAGGCCACAATGAAAATCTCAGCATTCACTTGCAGCCACGAGACACCAGACAGTCAGAGGTGGCCCAGGCAAGTTGGTAGCTGAGCACCATCAGTAGAGAGAGGATATTAAAGTTTATGAGATCTCACTAGTTTACCGTCAGGAATGGGCAAGGTACAAAGCACTCAAGGTTTGACTCATGCTGGTTGCTTGTCCTCAGTTCTGGGCAAACTGAGCCATTTTATCCAGCAGGTATTAGCCATCAGATAGAAAGCAACGCCTGGAAACCCCAAATGTGGGGGAAGGTGGCAAATTATGTTCAAAGTGCCTACTTTGAAACCAACCCACTGCATACCAACTGAGGATCTAGGACATTGCAGAGCATATCCACAGAAAGTTGATTACATATTCTAAAAAACTATTATCCTAATCCTAATCATCTTTTTTCTTTCTGTTAATTAGTACCTGTTATCAGAAAGGCACTGGGAAAATACAAAGTGCCACATAGCCAGGAGCATACAGTAGCAAAATAGTAGTTCTTGCTTTTGTCTCAGGATAAAACCAAAAACTCTTGCACAAAGTAAAGTAGGATCCTGCGGGAAAGGCATTCTTGCTCTGTACTTTATTTTTTTCATGGTAACCAGGTGTAGCTCATTACTTCAGGCTTACACAGTAGTGGATTTAGGTGTGTGCAAGCATCCTTGTTCAAACTTGTCCTGCTGACAGGAAATTTTAACACCCATTCATTTTCCACAAAAGGACTGCACTTTTGTTAGACTTTTCTATAAGAAAACATGATTTTTTTTAAACACACACACCCCGAAATGGGCAAAAATGTGAAAGCAATACCCATCACACTGAGCACCATGGAGCAGCTGGATGGCAGCTGGAGAAAGCATGTTCCCCAAGCAGCATGTTGTCTAATCTTGCTTTCCCCTATACCATGAAGATCTACCCAAGGATAATATTTTCATAAACATTCATCATGAAAACATTGTACAAGTAATACTGGCTTTAGTGTAAAGCCATAATGTGTGCCTGCTAGGAAAAGGATGTTTCTGAGTTTATGCTGGCAGGTCTTCAGAGATGGGAGGTAAGACGAAGACCCTGAAAAGCAACACAGCTTTGGTGTAAAAATCCAGCTCTGTGAGACTACAAAAGCATCTACTGTTCAGTGTGATTTTAAGCCTCAAAAGGTTTCAGTGAAATGTGACAGCAACAAAACACACCTAAAAACCATGACACTGACTCTAGATATGTTCTCCAGCACCTTAAAACCTTATCCTGAGAACTGATACGACTTGATATCCTTTCAGTTGTGGCTTTCTAGCCTGTTGCCTAGACAATGTTAATTAATCCTGCCTAACAAATAATGACAAAATTGCTAAGTAGCAGTCATAGGTAGTAATTAAAATAAAATTGCCTTGAGCTTGCTCTGCTGTGAAATACTAGTTCTTACATAAGACTGGGATGTAACACAAGATGATCCAATCATCTCTTAGAGAAGCTGTTAAAAAGGTATTATGCTCAATGAGGCAGGGATGTAGAGACCACTCCAAGTAAATTAGGCCTGAGATTTTAATAGTGCAGAGAATTTCAGTGAAAGCAGAAAAAAAAAAATCATTTTTAAATTAAAAATGGACTGAATTTTTTCAGCATCCAATCAATTGATAGAATTTCAGGCAGATTCAGAATGTATTTCTGGCTCTGAAACCATAAAAACAACTTATTTCCACTGTTTGTTAGCTGAAATGTTTTAGTATTTGTTGTCATAACTGACCCAGTCTTAATTATAAACAAAACATTTCCCAACCTGACGATGAAATGGAAAGTCCTTTTACAGATCAAGCAAAATATATAAAACCATTGGAAAAGCAAGGTGGCATTTCTGCATAGTAAGTAATCTTGGATTTTCTCAATAAACTTCACTTTATGTCAGATATGTTTTTCATTCTATTAGAAACCCTCTCCTACTCAGTAGACAAGAGATGGATAAAACACTGTACTGGAATTCCTATGCATTCTTGCTCCATCTGAAGACAGATGCTCCCCTCAGTTGGAAGAAAATTTAAGGACCATATGAACAACCCCCATGAAGACCAAGTTAGTGTCTCCCACAGCTACAAAACAAACATCAGAACATTTAGTGAGAGATGAGACTTTGAAAAAACATGCAAGTCTTTGGCACTTCTCACTTCTCTGGAGATCTTTAGTTTGATATTGAACTCCAGGGCTCCCTCAGAGTGTTGACAAGTGCTCTTCAGTATCAGTTAGTAACTAGGTGCCACATGTGTAATGCTTTTCAGTTAAAATATTACTTTTAATAAGAAATAGAAAAAATAAGAGCAGGCAATGGCTTACCAGTAAGCCAAGGTCAATTGTGTTTCACAGACTAATTTTAAAAGCAACAGCAAAAATAAAACTATTTCTCATACAAACTTTTTGTGAATAGAAAATTAAAATCCCCAAGTTATCTTGTTTTTTAGGAAGTTGATTTCCTCTTTAAGGTCACTTGCTCAGTCACCCTTTGTTGCAAATATTTCTCATGACTGCCTATAAACCTTCTATGCAAACAAGTGAACGTTTACTACCGTCTTCTTAAATATTTGCTTATCCAATAGTTAGGTCTACAATTACTTCAGCTGTCACATCAAATTTGACATTAGTGAAGTTGTGCAGGGTTTGAATAACGTTGTTCTGCTGCAAACATAATTTGCAAAGTTTATATCCTTTCCTACGAACAAGGGACAGCTATTCTAGCAATACTTTCCAGTCTCCATCTTCAGTAAGATGCAATGGAAAGACAGGTACAAAGCCATTTTCATATCTAACTTGTTAGGGAAATGAAAAATCTTCAGGCATCATTCAACATCAACCAACATCTTGGTTGCTTAGTACTACAAAACAGTTTGAAAAAGCTCTTCTGTAACTGCATATTAGACTTAGAACTGAGTTCTGAAAAACTGAAGAGCTCATCTGCATCTCCTGACTTTGTAAAAATGGCAGAGAAGCTCACTAGAAAAGGTTCCCATGAGATTTCTGTCACTTCTTCTTTCCATCATAGTAAGATAGTACAAGATCAGCCTCTAATACAGAACTACTTTTTTTCTGTGCAGTTTTTTCTCTTCTTCACTTACATGCCAGGAACCAAAAGACAAACCGAGGAACTATTTGCTTCAGCACTTTTGTAACAGTTGGTCTGAGAAAAAACTAGATTGAGAGACGGATGTACTACTGCCCATCATATTACATCCTCATTCTCAATAACTATAAAATTTACTGGAGGAACTGGAAGTCAGAAAAAGATGTACATTTTCTTGAGCAACTAATAAGATTTTTATTTATTTGCCACTAGATCCACTTTCACGGGAAAATCTTTCCTTTGGAAATAAGTTTCATTACTTATGATTCAGCACATAAATGGGTAGGCAACACTGGAGATTATGAATAAGATTTTTATTATTAAGTGGCCATAAATGCACCCACTTGAATAAAGCTTTGACAGAGCAATCCATCATCTGATTTTAGACTAGTCTAGATTTGTGTAACTTGCAGAAAGACAACTCCACCTTCCAGTTCAGAGCAACGCTCAATTCTCCTCAAATTGGGTCAAGTTCTCCTTATTCCACTACTGACATTTAATCTAAACAAATTTAATGACTGCATGCTTTCAGTTCCTTAGCAAAATCCCCTCATTTCCCTACTGCACTCCCTGTTTCTCATAAACCTTAGGGCACAGACTTTAAGATGGTAAGAAGTGCATTTATTTGTACAAATGAGTTGCATAAAAGTAATTTTTTCTGAACATTTCACTTTTTCGCTTATTTTACTCAGCTGTTTTTAGCAATCTAAACATAGATAAAAGCTTGCATTTTCTGCTTTTAGCTGCAGTCCGTAACTGTTCCAGTTTTTGTTCTATTCTACTGGAATTGGACAATCTACAGAAATTTGACAACCAGGCAAGGACTGAAGCCAAGGTTGAGCGCAGTTCCTTATTCGGCACTGTCACACTGTTACAACTGTACTGCTTGATGTAAGCAATGTGAAAATTTGGATTTGGAACCCACTGGTTTTCTCAGGCAAAGCTGGTATGGTCTAGAGTAGTCTAAAAATGGCTGAATTGCATTTGTTATCAGAAGGTGAAGGTGATCAGCTGGAGTCCTCTGCAGGATTCAGACCTTGGGCTGCAAATCTCACAACACAGTGCAGAACAATAGTATCAGTTGGGCAGAGAGACCAGGATGGTTTTCCTACAATAGTAGTGAATTAATAAAAGTGAAAATTTTCTTCACTTTACCGCAAAAATCCTGAGCAATGGAAATCAGGCTAGCAACTCAATTTTCATATGAAGTGCTAATGCAGCACCTTCTTTGCCTGTTGCACATTCCGCTTTTTAGAAGATAGACAGGCATTTTGCTTGTGCTTGACAAAGAAAAATCTCATGCTAATGTTCACTTCCCAGTACAACTGCTTAAATTTCATATGCCAGCAAATGTTGTCAGATTATTTTTGTAGCATGTAGGTGTCACAACTAACTGTGATTTGGGCAAATGCTTTATGTGAGATTTGCAATATGAAAAGTAATGAATGCAACCAGCAATGGTAGACTCAAAGGATAACTCAGACTGGAAGAGACCTGTGGAGCTCTCTGGTTCATCCTCTAGTGCAAAACAGGGGTAATTCTGGGGTCAGACACCAGGTCTTCAGTCCATTATGGGTTTGACTGTGTTTCTGTTTTTCTCAAGTTTCTGAGTACCTTGTTTCTACTATAAAACTGCTACCTTTCCCTAAGGGTAGTTTCTGTCTTCAGACCTATTTTTAAGGAGGAGTATGATGACCTTTCCTAATGGAAAGGGAGAAGACAAATCTACCCCAGATGAGAAATTTCCAGTTTTTAAACCAGAACTACAAAAATGATCTCTGTAAAAGCTGCCCATTCATCCAGAGCTCCTCAGCAGATGTCAAAAATAATGTCTGCACACATACACGCACATGTGTATGCATGCCTGCATCCTAAAGACGTGTTATCCTACAGGCAGGAACATGAGTTCACATTCAGGGAATGCAGCAATGCACCAAGGACAAGCAGCAGAAGAAACCAGCCTAATTTTTATGCTTTGTTTAAGGCTATTTACTGCCCCGTCAAAACAAACATCAGTTGCAAAACTAATTCAACTGGTTTATGTTTATTGCTTTATGAGGTAAAAACTGGCACACATCTCCAAATCCCATTATAAAATTATAATAAACATCTTCCAAGTTTTAATCTTCATAACTAAAAATACTGTGTAGTAGAATATGATAAGATTTCTTTTAACCTGCTTGTTTAGTATTTACATAAGAAGATATTAAAAGAAAAAGAACATTTTAATTTAGAATAAGGTATAACATAAGAACATTGCCATGAATAAAATGAAGTTAATGCTTAAAAGAGATATAAACCTACTAAGATAAAGAAACGCATATTAGACAATAAACGGCTTCAGCCCTAGCTCACAATGATATCAGAAGTCAAAACAGGTGAAATGAAACCAATTCTAAATTAAATATATTAATGATAACAGAAGTCCACAATAGAAAATATCTAGGAAAGAGCAGTGCTAAGGCTCCCTTGGTTGAGTTTAATATTTAAGTAAGCAATGTGGTATTTCACTGTCAATTTTCAATTTTGTATAAAAATGTATTTCCAGTCTACTTACAAAGTCACTCCATCACTAGCCAAATTTTAACCCTCCCATCAACATGACCCTTGAACAAAACAGCACTGTTTGCAGACACAATAATAAAGTAGCTCTTTTCAGTTGTCATGGGCCATGGCCAAAGCTGAGTAAACTCACTTTTTTCCCTTGCATATAACCTTTTTCAAGCTGGGTCCTGGACTATTTCTGATCTCAAACAATAGCATCATTAACGGGAAGTTTATTTTGCTTAGCAATATTACACGTATTGAGAGGACTCATGATGAGTAAGGACTGGACACGTTGAACCACGTTCATTCAGAACTGGAAGACACTTCCTATTCCACTCCCCCTCCACCCTCTCCCAAATATATGAGGTTGGTTTCACCTCTTTCATACCCTGGGAAGCAAGGAAAGTTCTCCATTTGAACCCAGTGGAAATTTTTAGAAAAATCTGTCCTTTGTTGGAATGTAATATTTTTATGGAAACAAGCCAAGTTCAACTAAATCATCCTTGGGAAATATTTCTCAGGTCTAGCTAGGAATTTCTTGGTCAAAACACAGATGAGACCTTGCCCCTTCCCTCCATCTGATAGTGTGGAGGTTTACCCTTTCACAGAGGCTCTTGGACAAGTGCTCAGGGTAAGGTTTGGCAATGTCTTAATCCTCCAAGTATGTTAACTACCAAAAAATTCACTGTTGCAGGATCACTCTTTTTCCACTGATTCTTTCCTTGGTTTTTAGTTTTAAAAAAAATACAACTTTAAGTTTCTATTTCTATTCCACCATAAACTGTGAGAATTTTTGTAGCATGACAGATCTACCTACTGTTAGTGCATGCAAATGATGTCTCACTTCATAATCAGCCTCATACTTTGCAGAAAGGAATTTATCTGCAAAAGCAGCTTTCCTGTAAAAGTAAAATATAGAGTTCAGCATGAACACACATTTTGGATTGGAAAGTTAACGAACCATTACAATTATACTAAAGATGCAAGGACTGACCCATTGTTTCTTGCTGAAATGCTCCAAAGACTCGCTAGCTGTTGTTGAATCTCTCGCAGTCTATCCATCCTCCAAAATATAATGCGATATGTTGCTAACCAGGTCCAGAAGATAGCACACCAGTAGCCAAACTTTGCCTTTATTCTTCTGGTGATCAGACTTGTCTTTCTTATACCAGTTCTTATACCTGGAGCCTTTCCTTCCTAGTGGGAACTACCCCATCCTGTAAGTTTTCAAGACCCATCTGCCACACCCCAGCTTTACCCTCCCTTTCCTGCCCTTCATGATTTACTGGAGGGTGGGAGGGAGCAGGGGCGTTCATCAGGTTATCAAATCCAGCTCACCCACCTCTCATGGGGAAACCCACCATTTGAACAGAAGCGCCGAAGAGTGGAGTCTGGAACATAGCAGTGCTCACAAAGGAGCAAGAAGCCAGGGAAATTTTGTGGCAACAAACAGAAGCTACGAATGTCATAGAAGGAAAGTCTGTAATGGAGTTGTTTGGGCCAATTGGCTGAGATAGCATCATCTGGACAGGACACCAAACTCCCAGGCCCAAATATGATTGCACCACTTGAATGATGTTTCTTTAATTATAGCAGAAAGAGAAAAAAAAAAAAAAAAANATATGTATAACTTGTTTGGGGGAGTTTGGGGGATGTAAGCCTAAGGAAATACCAGACATATTTTATACCATCCTCAGGTGAACTGAGACAAGGAGAAAGTTTTTAAAATTCACCCCATATGCAAAGTAGAGTCATTGTCAAGCACAAAAAGTCATGCTGGCAGCACAGAAAAAGCGCCTCTGGGAAGCAAAACATATATTTAATTTGTCTAGGGGAAAAAAAACAAACCCACTGTTTGTTCTAGACTATTATGCTAGCCTTTCTTAAGTAGGCTTGGGAAGGTATATTAACCAACCTGTCAACTGTTTATACCAAACTCATTTTAGCCATATCTGGACTATCTGACACACTTCAGGTGCACAGGAGCAGGTCATGAGGAGTGCAAGCTTTGGCATGCCATCATATCTTCCTCCTCATTCACAGAGGCTGGTTGAAAAAAAAGTGCTGAAGTCCTGAGGGGGTCAGGTTGATCATGGACTGAAACCATGCAAAGTTCAGTTACAAAGCAGCCTCCTCATAGGAAACCAGACAGCCTTATGTTTGATAGAAAAGGGAGAGTGAGGCTGCCCGTGGGACTGGAGATGATCTCAGAATTACAAGAAACTTGGGAATATAAACTCAAAAAAGCCTATGTGACATGATGTTCCTTGAGGCTACCACCACAGAGCCACAGCGGTGCTGCGGTGTCGATGGTGAGAACAGCACAGTGTTACAACATGCATCAAAGGGTCACCCCAGCACATCCAAAGTGTAAGAAAGCCCCTGACACCTTCTATACATGTCTCAAAGAACATCTATACAGGACACTGAGTTAAGCATGTCATCCAAGGTTCAGTCAATGGGCACACAGGCACCAAGGAAGTTAGAGAGAACCAGAAATAAGAGATATGATGATGATCATCATTGCAGCAAGACAGTGCGCTGACAGTCTAATTACGTTGTGTAGATATAAATCAAATGCATTGGGTTTTGACTGGTAATCCAGAATCCTGGAGAAAAGAAGCAGCTCCTGGATGCAGATGGAAGAGCTCCCTGTTCCCTCCTGCTCTTCCCCCATGTCTCCTCAGTCACTTCACCAGCAGAGATCTCTGCCAGCACAAAGACCTCAAGAAGTTTCCTGTAAAGGCTGTGCAGAGCAGACACATGACTTAATGGACAGATTTCACTGCTCATCTTAGTGCCTTTTCAAGTGTGCCACAAGCACACTTGGTGGTGCATGTCACCTCAGTATGCCAGAGGAAACCCAGAAATACTGTTTTTCAGGTGGGAATGTTTTGGAAGAAAGATATGGGAAAGGGTATTGCATTGTGAACATTTTCATCATCATACTGCCTACAGACATATGTTGATAGACATTGCTGCATGGAAAAGCAATTTAGAGTCCTTGAGGCCTTGGCTGGTGTTTACTTTGGCTAACAGCAATTGGGTAGACCTTGCAAGGACCTGGCTTAATGTGTTTACTTCCATCTGTGACTCTCATTCATTAAACTTGCTTATGCATAGATTTATTCCGTAGCTAAATGCCCATAGCTCTGTGCCTTCTTGTGTTAATGGGTAACTCCTGGGAGTTAACACCAGTCTGAAGCGGTAAGTGCTTCCGCAATTGCAGGAGAAACATCTCAGCAGCTGTTTGTTAATGGCTATATACGTTTCCAAATGTCCACCCAATGTCGTCAGTTCTCCCACCTCCTCTGTACGTGCAGTGCTCCATTAAGTATTACTGTTTATATTGTCATAGTGCCTAGAGGCCTCCACAGGGAGCAACTTTTGTGGTCCAGAAACAAAAGAAACAACACAGACCCTCATGCAAATGACTTTCTTTTCCAAAAGGCACAACATAGCAGAGAAACAAAGCATCAGCAGTGAGGTGGGTTACTTTCCTTGTGTAGGAAAAAAAGATATCACAAGGAGGCAGAGTCAAAGATGGAGCAAAGAGAGGTGATGGAGTAATGGGAAGAAGAGGAGAAAGGGAGTGATGAAGAGACAGCATAGGAGAAAAAATGAGATGGTGAGAGCAAAGATGGCAAGGGAAGGTCCTGGGAAGGGGAGAAACAGAGAAAGTGTAGCAAGAGGCTGGGCAAACAGGCACAGAGCATGAGCAGCCATCAGCAGACAGCACTCAGTGTCCAGCTGTGTAAGAAGCCTGACATCATGCTCAGCCAGGGGCTGGAAGGGGCGGCAGAGATGACATCGACCTCTGGCTGCATCCTAAGACAGCCCCCAGGGGCAGGTGTTTTCACCCATGGCACATCTGTGGGGCTATCGTGGGGCTGCACTTCCTGCCCTCCCTCCACAGCCTCTACTTTCCAGCTCCTCCCCCTGCTTTTTATTTTCTTTCCCTTTTACTGAAGAGCCCTTTGTTTCAATTGTTCTACCAGAGGTGGTTTGTCCCCAGATAATGACAGCTGAGCTCTGACCAGGAAAGCTGGATGACGAAGGCCACGAGGAAACGCCTCTTCCAATAATGGCAAAAAACACACCAGATTTTGTGCTTTAAATGGTGTTGGAATCCTGGAGGTGCCTGCAATGCCCCACAGAGCAGCTTCATACTTGAGTGCTTAGTGTGAGACACTCCTCTCCAAGCTCACTACAGAGATTGCCAAAGGATTCAATGGAAAAGGCCAACTTATCTTTTTAACAGATGTGTTTCTTTCACAACCTAACCGAACATCTTTCAGATAAAAAACGTGTGAGGGATCCTGAGCATTGTAGTCATTTTCCTATGAGAACAACAAATTTTCCAGCTGCAGAGAACATCTGGAAAAGCCCTTCATCCTGCTGGGGGCTGGGAGCTCCCCATCTCCATCAGCTAGCTCCAGAGCTCTTCTTTTTGCAGCTCACTGGTGGCAAACTAGCTGAAGGAGACATGCTAGGAGCATGCTGTAAGAAAAACCAAGTTTTTGGAGTCACCGTGCCCCAAGATAGGGCAAAAGGGGACACCAAGGATTACAAAGAAGTTTTTGTAAAAGTTGGTGGGAGATGCTTGTTACATTCTGGGTTCTAGAATAAAATGGAAGTGTTACATGGAGGGCTACATAAGTACACAGAAAAAGCAATTATGGGTTACTGGTAGGAAACAACATCAGGTTGGGGGAAAACAGCTTGTGCTGTTCTTCCCAGGCACCATCGTAGGACATGGGTATAAGACTGGAAGGACTCTTGATGTGAAACAACATGTCCATCCTTCAGTTATACTGATTAGTCGTGAGTGCTTCTGATCATTAGAGACCACGTTCCATGAAAGAAAGATTCTGTGTTATGAACCATGTTTGAGGATGCTTTACCCTGCTGGTCTTGTGTTCCCATATGATGGCTCCTTTTGACAAACCCCAGAAATTCTTCCTTCCTGAGGAAGGAGGCATATGCATGCTCCCATCTGATCCCCCTCCTGCTGCTGCTTTAGGAATCCAATTAGCTGTGACTTACTCTAAAGCACAGTAAAGAGACATACAGACTGAGTCACTTGGTAGTGACAGAATAAGAAGAAAATTTCATTATTCCTCCTTACATAATGTGGAATAACAAATTTCTTGGCTGTTAAAAGTATAGAACAACCAAAAAGGTTACAAATTGTAAAGGCATAAACTGCTGTTGTCTTCTCAGGCATTAATAGAATCATAGAAATACATATTGTTTAGAGTTAGAAGGGATCTTAAAGATCATCAGGTTCCAACCCCCCTGCCATGGGCAGGGGACACCTCCCACTAGATCAGGTTGCTCAAAGCTCTATCCAGCCTGGCCTTGAACACCTCCAGGGATGGGGCATCCACAACTTCTCTGGGGAACCCATTCCAGAGTCTCACCACCCTCACAGCAAAGACTTTCTAGTATCTCATCTAAGTCTCCCCTTCTTCAATTTAAAATCCTTACCCCTTGTTCTATCGCTACACTCTCTCATAAAAAGTCTCTCTCCAGCTCTCCTGTAGGCTCCCTTCAGATATTGGAAGACTACTTTAAGTTCTCCCTGGAGCCTTCTCTTCTCCAGGCTGAACAACCCAAACTCTTTTAGCCTGTCCTCATAGGAGAGGTGCTCCATCCATATGATCATCTTCACGGACCTCCACTGGACTTGAAGATGATCAGGGGCCCATGACCTTCCTGTGCTGAGGACTCCAAAGCTGGACACAGTACTCTAAGTGGGGTCTCATGAGCACAGAGTAAAAGGGTAGAAAAACCTCCCTCAACTTGCTGGCCACATTTCTTTTGTGGCAGCCCAGGAAGTGGCTGTGCACTGCTGGCTCATGTTGAGCTTCTCATCCACAAGCACTCCCGAATCCTTCTCCTCAGGGCTGTTCTCCAGCCATTCTCTGCCCAACATGCACTTGGGATTGGGATTGCCACATCCCAGGTTCAGGACCCTGCACTTGGCTTGTTTGAACTTAATGAGATTCGCACTAGCCCACCTCTTAAGCCTGTCCAGGTCCCTCTGGATGGCATCCCTTCCCTCTAAAGCGTCAACCACACCATACAGCTTGATGTCATCGGCAAACCTGCTGAGAGTGCATTCTATCCCACTGTTCATGTTCCCGACAAAGATATTAAACAACACTGGTCTCAGTACTGAGCCCTGAGGAACACCACTCATCACTGACCGTCACTTAGACATTGAGCCATTGACTGCAACCCTTTGAGTGCAGCCGGAAAGCCAGTCCCTGATCCACTTGAGTGGTTCATCCATCAAATCCATGCCTTTCCAATTTTGAGACCAGGATGTTGTGCGGGACAGTGTCAAATGCTTTATTTAAGTCCAGGTAGATAACGTCTGTTGCCCTGCCCTTGTCTACCAAGGTTGTGACAAGAAACTACCAAGAGTAAAGCATTTTTTAATAAGAAGACTGTAATTACATCATCACAAGCCAGAAGGACTGTGAGGACTTTAATAAAGTGAAATCCCTCTGATTTGCAGCCAAAATGCTGCAAAGTGGAGCCTAGGAAGGATTTGTAAAGGTTTGCAGGCTTAGACAGCCAGGAACTGCATGTGGTGCTTGAAAAGCATTTCACAAACACTTCTGTCTGTCTCCTGAATAGTGGCCTAACACCACACGTGTTCCAGCATTTTGGCACAGCAGCAATGATTCTTTTTTAATTCCTGGACTATGACATCGTCTGGCATTTGTTGGTAAAAAAGTATGACTTCCAGAAAAATGCAGCTCTACAGACTAATTGTTTTTCCATTGCTTCTCTGGTTGTTGAGATGCAGCGTTAATATAGCAGCAGCAGTACCTGGCTAAGACTACAAGCACTGCCATAGGACAAACAAATATTTTTTTCTTCAAGTGCACAGAAAACAAATCTTTTAGTGACTTCTACTAACTGTAGCTGTCTGGCTTCATGTAATTTTCTATCATACTTTGCCTATTATCACCCCATTTGAAATACTGTCTTCCCTAAATGAGAAATACTGTATTACAGTATATATCATAAAGAGTACATACATATTATAAACTCAACTAAAATTCAAACAAGCACCAAAAGTGTTCTAACAATGACATCTGAGATGTTTTCAGGATTGTGGCATAGTGGATTACACATGTAATGTGATTACATTACATATGTAAATGTAACCCACTGTTCCTGACCTATTTCATTTCTATGTATAGCATACATTATTAGTCTGAATTAAAAGAAATGTTAACTTTCATAACTGAGTCATCAGTCTTCTGTGAATCATTAGTCCTGAATCTCTTTCTTTTACCAGAAACAGACATCAGGTCTGTCCAACGGACAGCTTAGGTGTGTGTAAGCAAGTGTAGCAGAACAGAGGAAGTCTGAATCTAAAGTCTGAAACCCATTCAAATTTTCCTACTCTCATTTCTGGTAGGAAACCCTATTTCACTGGTATTTGTATGGCATCTGCAGTCATCCCGCATGCTAAAATGGAATAACCTATAACTGCTTCTTCATAAACTTACATCCCTAGACAAGATAGCAAGGTCTAGTTAACTTTTTAAACTGATGATAGAGTAAAAAAAATAAAATTGTTTCCTAGATTGTGAGTTTAAATGCAGGAGAAGCTATTAGAGACCTAAATCATTTATTTCAAGGCACTACTATATGGTCTGTTTCTGTGCAGTTTTCCATGTTAGTTGTCTTACATGAGCAGTGTCTCCATGAACAAGTGCTCCATGAACAACCTTTCAGAGGAAAGTTTTGGCAATTGAATTTATTTTTGTAAGCATAGATATCACCTGAAGAGATTCAACCTCAATGTTGGCTGCTAGACAATCTGAAGGAGTAGACAAAAGACCTGTGTGGAAGACACACAGCACTGAAAAATTAATGCAAGCAATTGAGACCCTTGGAATTTTTACCAGTTCCCCTCCCATGATAAAAAGGATTGAGGGGGGAAAAAAGGAAAGGCAGAAAGACAATGACAAAAAATATAAAACAGCTGCTACAAAAGGAGATATATGATTGATATGATATGATATGATATGATATGATATGATATGATATGATATGATATGATATGATATGATATGATATGATATGATATGATATGATATGATATGATATGATATGATATGATATGATATGATATGATATGATATGATATGATATGATATGATATGATATGATATGATATGATATGATATGATATGATATGATATGATATGATATGATATGATATGATATGATATGATATGATATGATATGATATGATATGATATGATATGATATGATATGATATGATATGATATGATATGATATGATATGATATGATATGATATGATATGATATGATATGATATGATATGATATGATATGATATGATATGATATGATATGATATGATATGATATGATATGATATGATATGATATGATATGATATGATATGATATGATATGATATGATATGATATGATATGATATGATATGATATGATATGATATGATATGATATGATATGATATGATATGATATGATATGATATGATATGATATGATATGATATGATATGATATGATATGATATGATATGATATGATATGATATGATATGAATAGAATAGAATAGAATAGAATAGAATAGAATAGAATAGAATAGAATAGAATAGAATAGAATAGTATAGAATAGAATTAGTTTGGAAGAGAGCAGGCTGGTGGGAGAAACAGGGTCACAAGAAAACTCAAGCTGGAGGGGACCTTAGGAGGTCTCTAGGCTAACTTCTGGCTCAAAGCAGGTCAGCGCTGGAGTCAGATGAGGTTGCCGAGACCTTGATCCATGACACAAATATGACCAGAGGGTGTTTGCAAGGTGACTAGCACTGGAGTAGTCACTATTTCTCACTACCCACCTTGAGAGCTATTCAAATTATATTATGCAATTTTAAAACAAAGGCACACAACTTATAAACCTATACAATATTTTGCTGTGGTATACTGGCAAAGCCTAAGGTGTAAATAGAGTAATCATTGGTCAGATTAATGGAAGAAGGGTAATTAATTGATTAGTAACCATAAATAGAAGCAAGTCAGTATGGTTACCCTTATACTATGGCACTCTGCTAATTGTACCCCTCAATGTGAGTGGTGGGTTGACCCTGGCTGGACACCAGGTGCCCACCAAAAAAAAAGTTGGTCTTTCACTGCCCCTCTTCAACTGGACAGAGAAGATATAACAGAAGGCTTCGGGGTTGAGATAAGGAGAGGGAGGTCACTCAGCAATTACTGTCACAGGCAAACAGACTCAACTTTGGGAAATTAGTTTAATTTACTACCAGTCAAATCAGAGTAGGACAATAAGAAATTAAACCAAATCTTAAAAAACACCTTTCTCCCACCCTTCCCTTCTCCCTGGGCTCAATTTTACTCCCAAATTCTCTACTTCTTCCCCCGCAGCAGTGCAGGGGGCCAGAGAATGGGCGTTGTGGCCAGTTCATCATATGTTGTTTCTGCTGCTCCTGCCTCCTCAGGAACAGGACTCCTCACAGTCTTCCCCAGTTCCAGCGTGGGGTCCCTCCCATAGGAGACAGTTCTCCATGAACTTCTGCAATGTGTGTTCTTCCCACAGGGTACAGTCCTTCATGAACTGCTCCAGTGTGGGTCCTTTCCACAGGATGCAGTCCACCAGGAGCAGACTGCTCCAGTGTGTATTCCCCACAGCGTCACAAATCCTGCCAACAAAACTGCTCCAACATGGGGTCCTCTCTCTACAGGGTCACAGGACTCCGCTTAGTGTGGGCTTCCCACAGGGACACAGCATCCATTGAGGAATCCGCCTGGTTCTGTGTGGTGTCTTCCGTGGGCTGCAGGGGGATCTCTGCTCCACCTTCAACCACCACAGGCTGCAGGTGGACAGCTTGCCTCACCGTCATCTTCACGATTGTCTGCAGGGGAAACTCTGCTCCCGAGCCTGGAGCACTTTCTCCTTTCCTTCTTCACCGACCTTGGTGTCTGAAGAGTTGTTTCTCACATATTCTCACTCTTTTCTCTGGCTGCCGTTGTGCAGGTTTCTTTTTCCCCCTTTTTAAATATGTTATCCCAGAGGTTCTACTACCATTGCTGGTGAGCTTGGCCGTGGCTATCAGGAGGTCCATCTTGGCTTAATGTGTTCACAAAAGTATTGTTTATGGTGACGAGCTATAAAACTTTGCAATAATCTGCCAAGGGAAATTTCAGAAATATTCTCATCTGAGTCATCTCCATCAAGGTCATAAAATGGAGAAAGCCTTTGAAATGAATTATTGGTTTCTGGGATGGAAAAAGCCACTACCACCCTGCCACACACACACCAACAGAGAAATAAGATCTTTCCCATCAATTACTATTGTTTTTCTGTTGTCACAGAACTGCACTATTGACTCAGTCTTGTTGTATGGCCAAGAGAGAAGACAGCCACATTCAGCACATTAAAACTCAGCATTTCCAATTTGCAGAGATTTTCAGCATTTTCAACTTGTGTTCAACTTGGCTTTGTTGCAATTCAAATATAAAAAGGCTTTCAAGATGTTGTGTAGAGTAGAAATTCTGTAAAAAATGCTTTCAGAAATGTAACAATAGCAGTAATATAAGAAATAATAGTGGCTGGGACCAGCAGCTGTAGAAAGATGTATTTCATCATCTTGTTGCTATGGTCATGCAGTAATATTCCAGCTCTACATTCTCTCATAACAAGACTTGCTATAAAAAAATTACCTAATATAAATTCCTATTCACATCCATGTGTTCACCCACAGCTCACAAGGAAGTGAGATTTAGGAAGCTGTTCTGACATTGAATCAAGAAACTGTATAATTTTACATACTATTTAACATTACAGAGTATCTGTATCTCACAATTCTCCTGATTAGAATATACTTTAAGTTTTCAAAGATACTGAGCCATCTTCTAATAGTCCCCTGCCCTAACAGATATCATTGAGTAAACCAAATTGTCTAAATTCCAGTATTTACATGGTTAATTGTGCACACAGAAGTTAATTCAGTTCTCTGTATCTGAGAAGTTAAAAGGGCCCAGGAGTATATGAAAACATACGAATTATCTGTCCAAGAACCACATACTCAAAATCTTAAGGAACTGAAATAAAATATTTATAAGAACTCACTCCCCTAATAGGTGGAATGTAACAGAGCACAGAAATCCTTTTATCCTTTAATCTCTTGAGTGCTTGAACACATTCTTCTTGAATATACCTTGGAAATAAAAATATCACAGAAGTAGCAGTTCAGGGTTACCTTGAAAAGGAACTTTGCAAAGCTGTTCTCCTCAGATTTTTGGCACCTATCTAGTGACTCACAGATTATGTATGTAAACATGGATGAATCCATTTACCAGAGTATATGCAAATAATACCTCCTTTTCTTGAATTTGCCATTAAACACAGCATGTAAAGGTCACCATAGCCATAGGAAAAATGTCCAGGGATCTGCCCAGGCCTGCAGAATATCATCAGCATCATGTAATTATATTAGAGTTAAACTCTGCCTTCCAGAATAAACACTTCTAAAAACTTTTTTTTTCATGTGTAAGCAAAGTTTCCTATGTTTTTTCACTTCTATAAACATTAATGACAGCTATAAATACTCTCTTCTGGCAACTCATGATTCAGTGGCACTACTTACAAGTGAACACTCATCCAAATATCATCCTGAATATTTGGCAGGGTTAATAGCCAGGTAAGGAGCTGAAGACACCGTGCTTTCCCAGTACAATGAGAAAACAGAAATTCAAAAGCCACAATGTGCTCTTAGATCTAAACACGCAAGGAAATTACTGCCTTTACACTTTTCTTCTCTTCAAAACAGAAAGCAAATGCTCACAAAAATAGGAAACATGATTTGGGGATGCAGTAACCCATGGCAGCCTTATCTAGACTGAGCTCCAAACCAAGAAAGCAGTATAGAGCTGGGAGCAAGGACAGACTGCAAGGCAGGAACTTGGCAATATGGCCCAGGCATGAAGGGATGTCATCAGAAGGGCCATAGCTCGCCTCCAGCTGAGACTTGCAAAGGTTGTCAAGGGCAGCGAGAAGTGTTCCTGAACTTACAGGCAGTAAAAGGCCGAACAAGGAAAATGTGGATCCTTGGCTGAGTGGGGTAGATGATTTAGTGACGGTTGATGCAGATGAGGATCAGGTACTCAATGCCTCCTTTGTCTCATTGTTCACCAAGAAAATCTCCCAGGCTCCTGAGCTTAGGGACAAGGTTCAAGGTGGAGAAAATCTACAAGTGGTGGAAGAAAATCAAGTCAGGGTGTCTTTAGAACTCTTAGCCCATACAAATCCATGGGACCTGAAGGATGGCATCCTTTGGTGCTAAGAGTGCTTACTCGTGTCCTTGCAAGACCAGTCTATAATCTTTGAAAGATTCTGCAGATCAGGGAAAGACCCAGGTGACGGAAAGTGCAAATGTTGCTCCCAGTATATTATACCCATCTGCAAAAAAGCAGATGGAAAGGAAGATGAGGAAAGAAAAAGACAGTCATCTTCTATCAGTCTCTGGAAAGCCATGGAGGGACCTCTTGAAGTGCATCTTTGAACATGTCAAGGAAAACAAGGTAAATGGGAACAGCATGCCCTGACCCAGAGTGACTTAAGCCTGGTCATCCTGGTTGCCTTCTATAGTGAAATATTTATATATGTGAATACACAAGAGACTGTAAACATTCTTCTGCCTTAAAAGCTCTTGCAATGGGGTACCACAGGGGTCTGTTCTGGGACTCATCCTTTTAAATACATCTTTCAGTGGCCTGAAAGAGGAGATAGAGCACACATCTCACAGAGTCTGTGGATGAGATGATAGAACCAAGCCCTTCACAGTGACACATGGGAGGAGGAAGTAAGACAACCATCATAAACAAAACACGAGATGTTCAGACTGGATTTAAAGAGAATTTTTTTGACCATGTGAACAGCCAAGTATGGGAGCAAGTTACCCAGAGTGGCTGTGCCACCTCCATCCTTGAAGGTTTTCAAGACCCAAATGGATAACCCTGTGTAACCTACTTTGAATTTAATGTTGACCCTTCTGTGAATAAGAGAGACCTCTGAAGTCTCTTACACCTGGAGTGATTCTATGAACTAGTGAGCATTTAATATTATTTATGACCAGAACAAGCAAAACTGATGGATTTTACCTGCAAAATTTTCTGGTGCTTGAACTACGAAGGTTTCTACTGTGGTAGAAAAACTACTGTGAATATCAAAGAAAAAATCCTAGACTTCATTTTATGAAGAAACTACTCAATTATTTGAAAGTCAATTTTACTTCAGGTTTCAGTCAGTATTTGTTAAATATAACTACTCAGGAAATTGTTTTTTTTATAAAGTTCCAACTGACAAAGCAAAACTCGCTCTTACTTGGAATTGATTTATTTAAAAAAAAAATGAAAGTGTGAGTGCATTCAGATAAAAGACAAGCATCACTAGACTTTTAACTAAGGAGTTAGTAGAAGGAAGTGTTTTGTTGGGCTGTAACCAGTAATCAGATTTATGAGGAGAATCATGATTTCAAAATAATGGAGAAAGGTTGGTCATTTTGCAAATAATCACTGACACACACTAAAAATGCGAAGGAATAAAAGCAGGAAGAGAAAAAATGCAAAGCATTTTGCAGTGCACAGCAGCCATTGAACAAATAGCCCTGTCCAAAGCTCTGACAGGACAAAGCTTAAGAAACAGTGTCAACAGTTTAGTATACTGCAGAGAACATTTCACTTCCATGGATTTACCTCTCCAGCCCTTCAACCGGCAGAAGAGCCATTGTGTTCAAGAGAACTTTTGTTTGCTTACATATGCTATAATTAGGCATAAAAGATTTAAGTAATATCCAGTATTTCCATCATTCTAACAGAAAATTTTGCAGAATAGCAATTTGCTGGAGGGCCATTGAGGAAGCATTAAGCAGTGTTGAAGTGCCATTGACAACTTGGCTAATGACATGCCAGTTTCAGAGCTATTTGTTCATTATGCCACTTTTGTAAAAGTGTGCTATTTTAGTTGACTTACAGCTGGGAATAAAATTAATTCTTTTTGGTGGAGAATAAATTGCACCAGCTAAGATACCTGCCTTGAGTTTATTTTAAAAAAAGTTTACATCTCAAGAATAAGCCTGAATACCTCATATATCTAAAATAATCTGAAATATAGGATCTAGCTAGATTTAGGGGGAGCCATGGAGAGTATGAACAAACAAACAAAAACTCTGTTCAAGTGTGGCAGCAAGGGCAGCAGAGCATCCTCACTGACCAGGGCACTGTCCCACCAAACCTAAGCAGACTGAGTAAAGCACATCTAGTGGCCAGGGTCATGCACAGCCTGGAGACCACCAGACAAGCCCTTAGAAATGGGGTAGGCAAGCCTGTGGTTGCAATCAGGTCTGTCCTTGCAGGACCAAGGGTGGGGGTCTGAGCTGAAGTCAAGCTCCCTAGCAGAGATGGAGGAACCTCCCACTCCTAACAGCTTTCTCCAACAGCTGCTGTCACCATGGTTTAGTCCATATGGTTGGCACTATACCAGAGCTGGCCAGTATGGGCAGCCTGACCCCTTGAATGGGGACAATATTTTGCTCAAGGACCTGAAAACTGAACCTGCCCAGGGTGGTCTTGGGAATACCTGTCCTCAAATGGCAGCAGGAGGCAGTAACAGATCAATGTCTCAAACAGAACAATGATTCCTTGACCCCCAGCTCTCTACTGCTGCAAAACAGGTCAACTGATCTGCACAGGTCAAGTGCAGATCACCACCACCTCTGAATAACTTAACTGCTCATGACTCCAATGTAGGCACAGATTACAAATCAGACATGAATAAAAACCAACTGATGTTTAAGTTGTTGCAGTCTAATTCCAGAATTCATGTCAAATTACTTTGGCCAGAATACTTCAGGAGCATTAACCACTTGTCCCTACCTGAAGCATAGAACACATGCTGGAATTCATTGTGAAGAGTGCCATTATTAAAGTTACTCGTTTTTATTTTAAAGAACAAAAAGTCCTATGTTTTTAATTAAATATTTCAGGTCCAAAATGTTTCAATTAAACTTGGTCATGCTGATATTAAACCTGAAGAATGCTTTTCAGATTGACCTAAATTTTTTCAAACCTTTAAGAAATCTGTAGAGGTAATAACTATGCTGATAAACACGTTCCCAGTGGCAACATCCTGAGGACTCTGAAATACCCACATTATCAAAGCTGCCTAGCAGTCTTTTCTTAAACATTACTGCAATTCAAATTGACCCACTAATGTAAATATAGTCTTATTCTTGGCAACCCAATTTAAACTACATAGTTCAAGGGAATTACTTGATTTTAAAATAGGATTTGAACAGATTGTAAACTTCACCAACTCTTTCAGGATTTACTTAAGCAATAAGTCAGCATTATAAAAAATTGAAATCAGAAGAATGAATTTTACTTTAATTTGTTGCCTTGAGCAGTATGTTGCAATGTGTTTCACTCGGTAACACTTCCCGTTACATTAGCTACTGTAAATCACCACAAATTTGTTTATACTATGCATAGCAAACATTTTTCATACATAATAATTATATAAATGGTGTTGAAAGCAGGTGAATTTCATTTTAGTCCTTGAACAGTTAGTGACAACAATAAAGCCAACCATAGAAAAGAATAAATAAAAATACTTTTATCATATCCATGGTCTTAGGGAATCTTTTTTCCTTTACATCCTGCCTAGGGCGGGGGAGAAAAAAGATCTAATTCAGGTGATTGTCCTTGAAGACTTTAGGAAGGACAATAAAATAGTGGAGTGAATTTATGGCCTCTGAATCTGAAGCCTCCTTAAGATGAACTAGATTTGTAAAAAAAAAACTGATCTTGAAAAGAAGCTCAGGAAACAAGAACAAAAACAACAAAAACAACAAAACCAACCAAACAAACAAACAAAAACCCCACAAAAAAAAAACAACAACAAAAAAAGAGTATTGTCTCAAGAAGGAATAATTTACCTTGTAGGTCCTATTGCCTGGCACAGAGAGGAAAGCCCCCATCCACAAAGCAGATTCTGACATGCTTCTCACTTCTCCTCCTACCAACCATTGATGCACTCACCAAGACCTGGCTCTGGGATTATCTTGAGGGCGTTCCTTCATATTACTGTACAAAAACTGTAACAGAACATTTCAGCACATAATTTCTGTTTCCTAAGAATCTGCTTAATCTTTTTAAGAGACCAGCAGAATAGTGACAAAGGATTTTGGGCCAAAACATGTCACATCTCAAATCTGAACCAGGATTATCAGCAAAGGAATTGATATTAGAAACAGATATTACAATGGCAATTTGGACAGGAGTGATTCACTGAAACCTCACCACTCATTCTGGGCAGAAGGAAGGTACAAAATGCCACACATGCTCACATTGTCTGGGGAGGTTGTGCCATCTCCACCCTTGGAGTTTTTCAACATCCAACTGGATCAAATCCTGAGCAGCCTTATTTGACTCAGAGCTGAAGTACTTTGAGCAAGAGGTTGGACACAGATCTCCTGAGGTCACTTTCAGTCTGAGTTATCCTTTGACCCTATGCCACAGAAATTGCACTTTTTGCCTATATCAGTCAGGAAACGTAGTATGTCAGTAATCTTTGACACAATTTTTAAGACTTCCTGCACTTATGCAAAGATATTTCACTGCAGGAGGTATGATCCATGAGATCTAGTAGGATCATCACACTGATGACATGAACAGTTTCCTCACACTTACACAACCAGTGACTTAGCAAAGAATTACGCATTATAAATTCTTTCATCTGCATGAATGAAATACCACTATTTTTAGATTTACTGTATTTTTCCCATGACAGAATGTAGTCACTGTTAGTATGTGCCAACCTATGCCACAATACTAAGTGCAGTAGTCTTGATATGCAATTGTAGCATTGTGTTAAGTTTGCATCCATTTTCATTGCAATTGAAAAAAAACAGATATCTGTATAAAGGTCAGATCCTGTTTTGCAGCACACAATAGCTCTGATCCAAACAGTTACACTTGATTCCATTGTTATAACTAGGTCCTCCTTATATCTAATTTAAATCTCCCAGCTTTCAATTTGAAACCATAACCCCTTGTCCTATCACTACACTTCCTCATAAAAAGTCCCTCTCCAGCTCTCCTGTAGGCTCCCATCAGATATCGGAAGGCTACTTTAAGTTCTCCCTGGAGTCTTCTCTTCTGCAGGCTGAACAACCCAAACTCTCTCAGCCTGTCCTCGTAGGAGAGGTGCTCCATCCATATGATCATCTTCACGGCCCTGCACTGGACATGTTCCAACAGGTCCCTGTCCTTCCTGTGCTGAGGACTTCAAAGCTGGACAAAGTACTCCAGGTGGGGTTTCACAAGAGCAGAGCAGAGGGAGAGAGTCACCTTCTGTGACCTGCTGACCACACTTCTTTTGATGCAGCCCAGGATGTGATTTGCTTTCTGGGCTGCCAGTGCACACTTCCAGCTCATGTTGAGTTTCTCATCCACCAACACCTACAAGTCCTTCTCATCAGAGCTCCTCTCAATCTATTCTTCCCCCAACCTGTATTTGTGCTTGAGATTGCTGTGACTCAGGTACAGGAAGCTGCACCTGGCCTTGTTGAATTTCACATGCTTCTCATGGCCCTATCTCTCTATGTTGGCTGTCACCAATCATCAATTTAATATTTAGCTTTCCCGTGTACCTCACATACTAGGAAAAAGAGGACTGTTTAAAATTTCAGATGGGAATATGGCAGCTAGCATAGGACTTTTCAGGTGTGCTGTGGTTTGGAGGAAAAGAGGAAAATAACACTAACAAGCAAGCTTTGGCATGTCAGTGCACAGCTCTTCTAAGAGGGACTGTGAGCTGAAATAACTGTTTGCATTCACTGAACTCCATCACCCACTCCAATCACATTTTTAAAAGAGTATGCCCACACTACAACCAAAAGTATCACTGAGGTCCAAAAATTCTTGCATCCTTTTTATGTGCTATGAAAAGTTCCCTTTATCAAGATTATATACTTAAAACAGACAGACCAGATCAGCAGAACTTCATGCAACTTGAGTCCAGCCCCACCAGGGCTCATGAGCAGTAATATCAAGCCCACATGGGGTCATTATCAAGCTCGAGTTACACAAGAGAACAAACTGATTAATTATGCTGGTTTGCATCATACTACTCACTCTGCCCTTCCTCTCAGATTCTTTCTAATAAAATGCTAGAAGTATTTTCATGTTGATGAACACACTGTTCTGAACCCTGCAGTTGCACTTATTTTGCTTCTCAGAGTTTTAGATAAGATACATAGAAGTGTTTAATAAAACACAAATCTTTCAGTAAGTCCTTCACATTGTTCAGTAAAGTTAGTGGATAAGTTTGTCCCTAGAAGCAAGGCATGAGACATTAAAAGCAATCCTTCTCTAATATCTGTATTCAATCATGTTATTCATATCATTAAATGTGGAACTTGCACAGCAAGTTCTGCACATAAATTAAAGTGCAATAAATCGCTTCCTCTATCTCTATTCTTAACCAGAGTAGACAGTGTAGAGCAATGCAAGTGATTTGGACATTTTCAGCAACATTTATATGTGTGTGTTGCTGGTGCTCGACAATCAAATACATTGGTGATTGATCAAAGCTGTGTCACTTCAATTTTCCTAAACATAGAAAACCACAATAGGCTGGGTTTATTATTAAAACCTTTACTGTCTCTTAATTCAAGTTAGGATCAGCTTTTAAATAGAGTCCACTGTTAATCTGAGTATAAAAGAGCCAACTATCACTCATGAATGGAAACCACTGAATAACTAACAGGATTTAAGACCCCCAAGCCAGCCCTCTCCATAGGTTATCTACTGTAGTTTGCCATTAAACAGAGTAAACTTTTTCTATTCATTCACCAGATTATGGAGAATAATTGCAAATACCTGGCCACTTTCAGTATCTGGGACTGCAGTGATCAACAGGCAGGTGAAAGCCTGTTAAAATCAACTGGCTAATGCAGATTTTAACAGGCTTTTAGGAGAGCTGAATCGCTCTTCTTTGTCTCTGCCTTCATAAAGCAGGTAACATTGTTACCATTTTGCAGAACTAGAAACAGTTCCCGAACACATTGACAGCCTGTGAGCAGTGCCTAGAAAAAGGGAAACTCCTAAATTTATTTGACCTACGGGCGGTAAAGGTCGGTTTTTTTCAGCCAGTCAAGGGGCTGATGCAAGATGCCTGAATCACGCACACATTGCCAGCCCACTATTACTCTGCTATGCAAAGCACTGCTACATGCCTACACCCTCACAGGAGCATTTGCAGTGGCCAACTGGGTTTTCCAAAGCCTTCCTCCTCACCATGAGAAGAGGAAACAGCTGCTTTCCTTCAGCCTTTAACCCACTGTGTGTTAAAGGCTGGGGCACACACAGGGAAGGGGCAGGGAAAGCAAGCAGAGGCTGTTGGGCTTTGCTGGGCAGAAAGCACCATCATGGGTCATTGAGCAAAGACAAGACATTGAGAGGCTGTTTTTGACACAGAACCTCAGATCAGCCTCCTACATGACCCTCAGCATTTAAATCCTCACATATTTCCTTGAAAAGTGAACACCAAACCACATTACAAAGGTAATTTCCAAAAGGTTCTAGTAAATACGTTTCATTTAAGCCTTGTGTTTGAGAGATAACCAAAACAGATCTAAAGGTTCTATCAAGTCTGAATGAGAAGGGGAAGATGCTTTTCAGCAAGTCAGATACCTCTAGCACCACTGAAATTGTCACTAAGCCAGTCACCGTATGGACCAGCAGTAGTCAGCAGAAGCCATGGTGCTTAGATCCCCAAATACACTCCGTGGAAATCTTCCATGCTTTGAAGAATTGTCTCCTGAAGGCTGATGCAGCTGAAGTAGTGGGGTTTTTTGAGTCAATCAACATGAAACCTTTTGCATTAGATTAGTAGAAACGTCATCAAGAAGGGATGTGTCAAGCCCCTTTCTCTCCCACTGGCAATGGGAAAGTTCAAACAGCATCTCCTTGTCTCCCTGTACAGGCACAGCAGGAACAGTTCTTCATCGCGACAGGAAGTTTCACTCTTGTTTGCCCAGTCTGCAAACATTTTTAATGCAAGGAAAATTTCCTGTGCATGACTGTCACCACAAAGCTTTGTATAAGATATTGATGTTGTAATCCTACACTTTACCTCAAACTTAACCCAAAATTTCTGGAAGTTTACTGTAAATGAAGTGGTGGGGAAGTGGATACACCTTAGCTGACATTGCCAAGAAGGAGGGAAAACCACTATTAGCAAGTGGGGGATAATGGCTGAGAACTGCTAAGGTTCGTGCAATTTTTTTTCAATAGGAAGAATGTCACTTTATAGCAAAGGTCTTTTAAAATGTTCACTGAGACTGAACTCTGAAATAGAAGTTACACCATGTTTTTCCAGGGGAAAATGTCTAATTTTCAGTCCCCACATGAGGCTTTTTTCTTAGTCACCCTTCAAATGGAATCTGTGTTTAGGGATGGGACATGCACGTAGCCTTCCACATCCACCTCTTCTGCTGTGGCACAGACAGCATACCACAGAGTTTCTTTACATATGGGTCCATCTCCATCATCCTGTCCTTCCAGGAGGTGGAAGTAAAATTTGAGTTATCCTGCTGTCAAAATGCAAGTAAAAATAAGATGTGTAAAGATAACTAATAAACATGAAAACCCCACAAAGGTGACCATTTTTCCGTGCTGTTGCCTTTCTGGTAAAATTCACATTAAAAGCTAGATTGAGAACTTTTCAAAACCAAAGAAAGTAAAGATATGTTGAATAAATGCATGTTTTTATTGCATACATGATGTTTGCTTGCTGTGATTTCTAATAAGTAGGATTGTTGGCTCCAATCTGAGCTGAGACCACACCCAAAGACCTATACGTGTCTATCAACAACTGACAATACATTGAGCACATTAGACAACATTTGACTCAAAAGTTTACAGCCAAATGTGGATTTCAACCAGCAACAACACCCCATCACTGACACCTACAACTGTTGAGAAAGGAAGTTTTTAAACTAAAGAAGGCACTTTGGGTTTCTGCAACGGTTAGACTTCAAACTCCTTATTCAAACTGTTTCAAAGTTAAAGAATATGAACCAATCAAATCAAAAGAGGGTTTGGTTTAAATAGCTCCATTTACATTCCAATTATCCTCCTCTTACAGGACTGGAAGCAACTGAGGAACAAAGTCACCTTTTAGTGACTTACTTTCCAGGGACACCAGCAATATCTGGGTTGTTTCCATCTGCCATTGTACATCTGAAACTGCCCCAGCTCCAAAAGCAGATGCTCTACCAGGTGAAATCTATTTCTACTCATTTTCACCCTCTCAGAGAAGAGAACTCCTTCAATTCTTGTTCCTACATGCACTAGCTATAAATGAAGTTAACCCTCACTGCAAGCATTTCTGGCACTAAGACTATTATCCCTGCAGGGATTTAACAAAGTTGGGGGGTTAAAATCTTTTAAAATAAGTCCTTCATTCTAAAGCTTAAATGTGAAGGCATGTAGATATAGACTCCAAACCCATAGGGGAAAAAACCCGAGATAATATCGTAAATTCATTTGTAGGCTAAAACTGCTCAGTAATTTTTCAGAACGAGACTGAGCATTTGAAGTCCTGAACTCCATTTCACAGACTGTGGATTTGGAGGTAAAATGAGCAGGCATAATGGTCACACACACCACACCTTGTGATTTATCCTGCAACCCCCATCTACCAGTTAGCTGGTCTTCTTGTAGATATGGACATAGAGTCATAGAATAGCTTGGGCTAGAAGGGACCATAAGGACCATCTAGTTCCCACCCCCCTGCCAGGGAGCAGGGACACCTCCCACTACACCAGTTTGCTCAAAGCCCCATTCAGCCTGGCCTTGAACACCTCCAGGGATGGGGCATCCACAACTTCTCTGGGGAACCACCCTCACAGCAAAGAATTTCCTCCAGATACCTAATGTAAATCTCCCTCTTTCAGTTTAAAACCATTACCCCTTGTCCTATCGTTAACACTCCCTGATAAAGAGTCCCTCCCCATCTCTCCTGTAGGCCTGCTTCAGGTACTAGAAGGCTGCTATAAGGTCTCCCCAGAGCCTTCTCTTCTCCAGGCTGAACAACCCAAACTCTCTCAGCCTGTCCTCACAGGAAAGGTGCTCCAGCCCTCAGATCATCTTCAGGGCCCTCTGCTGGACCCGTTCCAACAGATCCATGTCCTTCTTATGTTGGAGGTTCCAAAGCTGGACACAGTCCTCCAGGTGAGGTCTCACCAGAGCAGAGTAGAGGGAGAGAATCCCCCAACTTGTATTTGTGCTTGAGATTGCTGTGACTCAGGTGCCTGGCCTGAGAGATTTCTGTGACAACAGGACTTGGCCTTGTTGAATTTCATGAACTTCACATGGGCCTACCTCTCCAACCTTTCTATGTCTTTCTGGATGCCATCCCTTCCTTCTGTCAACACCACGCAGGTTGATGTCATTGGTGAACTTGCTGAGGGTGCACTCAGTCCCAATGTCCACATCTCTGACAAAGGTGTTAAAGGTAGCATTGGTCCCAGTACTAACACTTGAGGAATGCCACTCATTGCTGGTTTCCACTTGGTCATCATGCCGTTGACCACAACCCTTTGACTGCAGCCATCTATCCAGTTCTTTATCCACCGAGTGGTCCACCCATCAAATCCATGCCTTTCCAACTTACTAACCAGGATGTCATGCGGGACATTGTCAAACACTTTGTATAAGTCCAGGTAAACGATGTCTGTTGCCCTCCCCTTATCCACCAATGCTGTAGTACCGTCTTCCAGCCATGCTGAAACAGAAGACAATAAATATCAGGTACCGTGACCCAATTTCCTCCCAGCTGGCATAGACAAGTGACCAGAGCAATGAAAACCTGAACACCTCTCTAATTATGTGATCTGATTCATATACTACATGTGCAATGTAAGCTGAAGAAAAAAATTCTGTGCTTCTGAAACCTTCATTGTCACCTACCTGTTAAATCAAACAGGATTGTCAGGCTGTACCAACTGCACTTCCCTAGTCCTAAATTGCTCACCTTGTGCTAGACTTAAACTGTGACTCAAAAAGCAGGCAATGACTTCTTAGATGCTGAAAACCTGCAAATGGGGAGAGGTCAAATGATCCTACATCTGAGTGCTCTTATCTGGCTATGGACGGAGTGGCTCAACCTGGCAAAGTCTAAAAACAGCAAGGTTGTTTGGGTGGGTAGAACATGAAAAAAGGTTGTGTGAGGTGAAACGCCAGTCACACCTACACAGACAGTGATTTGCCACAAGTTTTCATTATCCAAATTGATTCAAAGCTTCCTGTACCAAACTTTTCAGAGGCTCCAAACTCCCTGATCTTGGAAAGCCATGGACAGGAACAAGACCACACAGTCATTTTGAACCACCAGTAATAGCTCTCTTCCAAGAACTGTACACCCTACCTGATCCAGTTCTAGCTCTATTGCGAGAACTGGACACACTTACTGGTCCAGTTCTAGCTCCCTTCCAAGAACCACTAACTGATCTAATAAGACCTCTCTTCTGAGAATTGGACACCCTAACTGGTCAGACTGGAAAGCAGTATGATTCCCAGCTTCATGTCATCATCATGACAGCTTTCCCAAAACCACAGAGTACTGGGATTCCCAGTGGCTCCCACTCCCAAGGGCCTGTAATTGGGCAGGTTTGTACTAGAACCCTGGCTGCTTTAGCCATCAGTTCCACAGAAATTACGTATTTTCCTGAATAATTTTTGGTGTCAGGAACTCAATATCATGCCTCCTTTCTCCATTATGTATTTCTTCAGTTGAGATGCATCACATGATGTCTTCTTTCTTTGACAGCAGTCTTCTTTTCTAGTTTTTCATCTATTTTTCTCCCTTGACAGTAGACACACCGTTTTGAAGACATGCCCGTAATCCATATTTATATGCCATATAAAAGGGGTAGCTTCCACAAGTGCCTGGTGCTGAATGAAAACGAACACCAGAGAAAGCTGTATAATGTGCAATAGGAAATTTGTGTTAAGTAGCTTTGCAGAGTCCAAAAAGCAACATGTGACAGCCTGGCTTGTTTTTCTGGCTGACAAGAAAGAACTTAAACCTGGGCAGGATGTGGTTTCTCTTCACCTCCTCTCAGAAGATATAAACTTTGTAAAAGAAAACCCAAAACTCTTACACTAAGGAAAACATATAAAAGCCCTGAGAAACCTTAGGGAAATCCCAAGGTAACAAACAAAATCTTTTTCTTAATGAGGCATTTGATTAGCAAATTGTGTACAACACTCCCACTTTATCTGTCCCTGACTATGTCTGACTTGGAGGCACTGAACTTTTTCAGAGAATTAAGATATACCTGCTCTCTGAAAAGTGAAACAGTGTAGTCTCCTTCAGAGTTCATCACTTTAATTTCAACCACAGTGAAATACTAAATGCTCTTTGACAAGCATTATCTCAAATTTACCACAGGAAAGGAGCAAACCTATGTAAACCATAAAGTCATTTACTGTTTGTTACCTTTCCTTATTCAATTCAGAACAGGGTTAAGATTCTCTGAAAGATATATAAGGAACGCTTGAAATTTCCAAACATTTTACCTACTTGGAAAAGTATCTTTAAAAAAATCATTCCCTGCAACAATTCCAACTTAAGCAAGTTCAGTGAGTCTGATAATAACTTCAAATAAATAAACTAAATTTCTCTTCTAGAAAAATCTGAGGTCAAGCTGTCATTTGCTATTTTACAGTATCCTGAAAACCTTAAACTTTATGCACAAAAGTTCAGTGAACAAAAAAAGGAAATTCATCAAAACATGCAACATCCAGAAGGAGGAAATTATTTTTCAGTGCTCATCAAATTAAACATTAGTCATAATAACATACCCAGATGAGGAAATCTGGGAACTGAAATTGCACTTTCGTATTCCAGACTGATACACTTCACGTTTCTGTTCAGTCACTGGGTTTTGGGGATTCTCTGCCTCCTTTCAAGCTGAAGATAGATGTTATGGAGTTTGCCTTCTCTTTAGTTTAGGGTTCCATTTAAAGCAAGTATTTAAATACATTGATTTTGGTAGATCTAGAAAGATATTTTAATTTTAATTTTATTTTCTGTAGCTACTAGGACACAGAAATACAACTCACCCAATCCTGCTTTAAAAAAGCAAAGCTAGCATAGTTTCACCAAGCTGCCTCAGTGTCACCTAGATCAGGGCTGTAGAAACAAGCTGGTTTTGTTTGGTACATTCAGAAGAATCTGGGATTTAGGAACATGGATCACACAAAACTCACTGTGCGTCCATGTTAGCTAGAAAGTTTAGAGACAGACACTCCCAAAGCCCCACCAAAAATAATGTAGCTGAGACTTCATCTTTTTCCCCATAAAGACTCATCACATTTTTGTTCACAGACCATGGCTGCAGACCCCATTTAGAATGCACATCAGTGGGAGCTGGACACATCAGAGGAGGTGATGACATGTGCCAAGCATGCAGTGCCATAGGATGGGATCAAGCTGGTGGCACAGACTACATCTAGGACTTTCCAGGCACCCTATGGAGTTTCATAGGAGCATCATCCCAAATTGATTGAGGGCTACTCTCCACCAGCCACCGAGATGCATGTGGCAGGAAAGGACAGAAAAGATACTGTCAGAACAGCAGGAAATAATTAGATGTGAACTTCATCATCCAGTGAAGGTCTGACCACTCATCCTGTTCATGCCTCCAGTGTCAGCCTCTTGGTCCTATAGGCAAGTATGAAGGGATGGGCTTTGTTTTGGTAAATGGTGTTGCGCCAGGCCGGAGGAGGAATGTGGCTGATGAAGGAGCCTTTGTCTTAGTTCTATAAAGATTTAGTTAAGCTATATTTACCGTGTCATTATATTGAGGCGCATATGGTACATCTTGGCAGTGTGCTCTCCCTGTTTCCCGCCTCTTCCCTCCCAATCCCTGGCTCCTGCTCGGGCCATGGCCATCAGTGGGAATTGTGATAAGTTGAACCTGGACTTTGGGAGTTCCCAAGGGAGTATGGGTATAGGTCAATTGTCTTACTCTATAAATAGTTGACAGCCCAAGTGGCCTTTGAGCTCTCCTGTATGGCAGCGGGCTGCATGCCAGGATCTCCCCTTGAGTGAGGACGCTCGCTTAAGGTTCTGCTCCCCGAGGCTGAGCAATTCCTTGCTGCAACAGATTCTCAGTAAGTGAATAATAACATGCTAAAGTTTGACATTTTAGCTAAGTAATATAAAGAATTGATTACACATATATATAATCCTTTGGACATAAACTGTTGACCAAATCAGGGATTTGGTCAACAGTTGGATCCAACTGCAAAAAGTTGGATCCAACTGTACCTAGATTCCTCCCTGAGAAAGAGTTTAGAAAGCAAGGGGATGCTTTCTGAATCTCACAACTCAAGGGGAGGGTCTCCCTGACAGCTTGTCTGACCCTGTCCTCTATGCAGTAAATAAAGTGTACCTTGCCATTGAATCTCCTAAAACACCTTAATAAATATTTCACTATTTCTCTCTTTTAAGTGAAGTCAATGACTCTGCCCACAACAACATCGCAGGTTAGCAGCATCTCTGATGTTTTATCTGCGCTAGAAACTCTTATACACATAGCAACTTTAGTTTGTTCGGTGCCTCAAACAGTATTTATTTCAGAGAAAGTTAATTAAAAAGCAATTTAAATGATACAGAATGAAGACAGTTAATTTAATCCACCAAAAAGTCAGCATTCAACCCACAAAAGAGGAAGAGCTCCTACAGTGAGATGGTAAGCTTTACCATGCCTGACTACAGCGTTTCAACCCACATGTGGAATTAGAAAAATTCAGGTCTCTCTTTCCCAGATGCATGTTCAGCGTCTCGCTAGATGACATACTCAGCATGCACTTTTTCTACTGTCCCTCTCCCTTTTTTTTCCCACAGTTTCCAACAGAAACATCTCAGATCATCCGCTTTCACTAGGTGTTTCCTGGACAGAGAGGCCACCAGTCTTGAATTAAAAGCATTGAGCTTCTTGCCAGAAGGAGCCTAGGAGACAGCAAGATGGGATTCTGCACAGAGAAGGATGTGAAATTCAAGCCCTGGGGTGAAACAGAAGGTTTTGTTCCAGTGAGACAAGTTTAATTAATCCAGGCTTCCTTAAATTGTAAGAAAAGTGCAGCTCTGTAACCACAGTTTTTAGAAGGTCTCTTTGCAAAGAACTCAAAGCAGCTCTCTGGCAAGCAGAAGTGGCTGGAGTGGTCAGTGAGCACTGGAAGATACTCAGACACATAGAAGAAATGCACTGTTACTAAACATGTTGGGTGGGATTCAGATTACCTAACTTCATCAGTGCACAAGTTAAACAATTTGGTCACCCAGGCTCCATCTATGGTCAACAGATAAGAGATGGATGTGTTCAGAGGATGAGTCACCTTACTCAAAGACAGATGTTCAAGATGTGTGGTATGAGCCTCGTTTAGACAAGGCTTACTTTCAGATGGCTAAACTTAGACTAAATTAATTCTATCCAACCATTATCTCACCCCAAACATGTGTAGTCCTGCCCTTCTTACATTACGACTGCAGAAGATTTGCTCATGTTCAGATGTTAGCATTTCATCATCACTGAATAATCTGTTCACAATCTAGTCTTAATTCCATTCATGCCACATGCCATTTACCATTGGTGAATTAGTCACCCTGAAGATTTCTGAGGCAAATACCAAATTCTCCTTTTTTACATCAGCATACACCAAACTGAAATTGATTTCTACAAATATTGACTATCTTAATGACTCTAGATTAAGATATTTAGGAAGCATATAATTTTTTTAATTCTGCAATTAGCACAAATTCTAAAACCACTAATAAACACTAGTTGGATCACCCAGAACTCACTATCACTTTTCTCCAATAAAAAAATCTGCTGGGGGAGCATGCCATTTTCAAGACTGGGTGAATATTTTCATGTAGATTCCTGGCCCCATCAACAGTGATAAGGGTTCAGCATTCTCTTCACTGTCTCAGTAAAAAAAATATTGTTATACCAAACCCAACTATTTAATGAAAATTGTTCATTTCGCTGAACTGCCTTCAAAACACACTCAGCACAGAGAGCCTCATAGTTTTGAAGTTCCATGACCCAGTAGAGAGCTCACCATTTTCCAAATGAAAAAGAAGAGGAACCACTTGGGTGAGGGAGGACATAAGGGGGAGAGAAGAAAGAAAGAAGTTTTATTTTCTATTATGTATTTAATTAATAATAAAATCTGTTTGAAAGGGCTTAAGCTTTCCATGGAAGAGAATGGCTGTGTTTTATCCCAAATCTTACGGAGACTTTGATGTGTGAGCGAATGAGGTGCTCCAGCCTAGCCAGACACTCCTACTACAGCAAGTTGTTTGAGGGGATGTGAGGTTTCATTATAAAATTTTCTATAGTGCAACTTAATATAGCACTGAGAAAACACCAGAGCTTATTATTTACTTTAACCACTGACTACTTTATAGGAGGCCTCCCAGGAGATGAAAGGAAGTCTTCAGTGAGAAGAAGCAACATAATATTTCTTTCTTTCTGTTCCTTCATGAGTGTCTGCCAAGTTGCATGATTACAATAAGAAATACCACTGAGGAGAGTGGGGGATGTTAAGCAGAGGCTGCCTGCACACTGACACAAAAGGAGGGTGGTTTTCCCCCATTAAAGGCTGGTTCTTGGCACTGATGGTACATACTGCATTGCCACATGCAGAAAAAAAGAAATACAACTTTTCCTCACATGGCTTATACCTATTCCTTCACACACCCCAAGGATATCCAAAAGTATTTTTGCATTGGTGGACACATGTGCCACTAGGAAACAGCTTTCCGCCCTCCCTGTAGTTAAAAGTTGAATCCAGGTCATGACACCAAACACACTGAGAACCAGAGCTGCATATTGAATTCATGATGTATCAAGCTGATCTCCGAAGAGAAAAAGCACGGCTGCTGCCACTCATCCTTGAGGTGCGGCCAGGGCAAATGCACAATATCACGCAAAGATTAGATCTGTTTCACTAAGTTATCATCTCTAGTTAACATATCAGCCTTTGCAAGGTCTACTTACTCCGGCACTCAGTATGTGCAAGCCAAAATCTGGCTGGTGGTGATGACTGTGATTTTTCATCTGAGCACGTAGACAAATCTGCCTGGTAATTGGGAAATTGTTTCAGTGAACAGACAGCAAAATCTTATTTTAATTTTGCTCAGAGCATTAAGGAAATGGGGTAATTGTATAAAATTAATTAATAGTGCTTGAATCATTAAAATCTATGTTAGGAGCATCAACACAGTTATGAGTTATATTGTATTTCACATCTTTTCATTACTTCCCTCTCTGGGGGAAAAAAAGAAAAAGAAAGTATGATACAAATGACCAAAAAAAAAAGAAAAAAAGAGAAACTATCTAGTGCCAGAAAAATTTAGTTCTGGAACAGTTTTTGAGGAAAATACTTATCTTAGGTCAGATTTGACAATAAGAATAAGCAGTAACAGGAAGCTGCTGCACTGCTGAACTTCAGGATTACCCCAACTTTCCCAGCTCTGTTTTTTGTTTCCTCAAATTACAACCTTGTCAAAACCAAAGCATACTCAAGTTGATGCATCTATTTGTATGTATTCAAAGCTTTTTTTTTCCTTCTCGCTTTCCTTCCATCTTTCACGGCCTCGAGCTCCAAACAAGAGGTTGTTTATTCTGCCTTTCCTTTAAGCCTTTTCCTTTTAAGTTTATTTTCCCCTTAAAAGAATGCACGCAAGCTGAGAAACAGACTTTCTTGGATGAGTTCACAGAGGTCAGCTGCTGCCAGTTTAAGAGGAATTTTCTCCTACTCGTCTTCCCATCAGCTGGTCTGCGAGCAACTCAATGACTGAAACACCCGCAGCCAGAGGAATTAAGGGGAGAACCCCTGTTTTATCATCTCTGTTGTTAAAACAAACAAACAAACACACAGATCAGTAAGCCGTATGTTAAAACTTGTCAGACCCAGTTTGCTTCCCCCATGAGACGGATGCTGTTGCAGTCATAGGGCTTCTGCACAGACAACAGTGCACGTACAGTATGCCTGCCTGCTCTGCCTTCCCACAATCATATCATACCCCCTCCCTGGCCGTGGAGGCTCTCACGTTGCCCATATGAGTAACGAGTTAAGGAAACCCCAAGTTTCCCTTGCAGTAAATGTTGCTGTATGCTAAGAAGTGGGTTTTCAGTAGCACCTGCCATATAACGAGGATCAAATAAATTTACCCTCCCTAAATTCACATATCATGCCATAGCTTCCTGGGGGTCTCTGAGCATCTTGCAATTTAAGTAATAAAAATTTACAATCAGGTGACTACAGCATGAAAAGACAAGGGAAAAAGGGCAAAGAGATGACAAGTTTCCCTTAGGTAAATGCCCTGAAGGACACAGGAGTCCAGGAAGGCTGGACATACTTTAAGCTAGAGCTCAACCCAGCTTCAGCTGTTAAGGACAATAAAAAATGGTTTTAACATTAAGTACATTAACAACAAAAGGAGGGTTAGGGAAAATCTTCCTCCCTTATTGGATGCAGAGGAAAACAGAGTTACAAATTATAAGGAAAAGGCTGAGGTGCTTAATGCATACTTTGCCTCAGTCTTCAACAGTGGAACCGGCTGCTCCCTGGAGACTCGGCAGCAGGAGCAGGGACACAGGGAGGGGAAACAGAATGAGGACATCACAATCAACGTGGAAGTGATCAGTGACCTACTATGCCGCCTAGATGCACACAAGTCTATGGGACCAGGTGGGTTACACCCAAGAGTGCTGAAAGAGATGGCAGACATGCTGGCCAAGCCTCTCTCCATCATCTTTCTTAAATCGTGGCTGACTGGAGAGGTCCTGATGGACTGGAAGGTGGCAAATGTAATGCCCATCTATAAGAAGGGCAGAAGGGAAAATCCAGGAAACTATAGACCTGTCAGTCTGACCTCGATACCAGGGAAGATTATGGAACAGATCATCTTGAGTGCTATCACTAGCCAAATAATGAGCAACCAGGGGATCAGGCCTAGTCAGCATGGGTTTATGAAAGGCAGGTCCTGCCTGACGAACCTGATCTCCTTCTATGATAAGATGACCCGATTGTTGGATGGGGGGAAGACAGTGGATATAATATATCTGGATCTTAGAAAAGCATTTGACACTGT
>VZTM01027546.1:148252-180907 GCA_013400555.1 Jacana jacana
GAAACTGGTGAAAGGCCTCAAGAATAAGTCTTATGAGGATCGACTGAGGGAGTTGGGATTGTTTAGTTTGAGGAAGAGGAGGCTGAGGGGAGACCTCATCACTCTCTACAACTGCTTGAAAGGGCATTGTAGGGAGGTTGGTGCTGGTCTCTGCTCACGGGCAATGAGCGATAGAAAAAGAGGGAATGGCTGCAAGCTGCAGCAGGGTAGGGTTAGGCTGGACATTAGGAAAAAAATCTTCACAGAAAGAGTGGCCAGTCACTGGAACTGGTTGCCCAGGGAAGTGGTGGAATCCCCATCCCTGACTGTGTTTAAGAGTAGATTGGATGTGGTGTTGAGGGATATGGTGTAGGGGAGAACTTGTAGAGTAGGGCTGATGGTTGGACTTGATGATCCCAAGGGTCTCTTCCAACCTATATGATTCTATGATTCTAAATGTGCCCTTGAGGAAACAATTCTCTGCTAAGATAAAGGTACTCAGATCTATAAAGCTCACATGAATATACAAACTCTTGCTTATTCCCCCAACACAGATGCTGAGCCCAGGCTGGGGGCTTTGGAGTTTACTGCTTCTTCTGTTCTCACAAAGACCCCTTACAGCAGTCTTAAGGGGCAGGGAAGTGAGGTTTTTCTTTGTGTCAAAACACAATAGATAGTGTTTGTTTGTTTTATTACCTTAGCATGAATTTGCTTATATCACATGTTTTGTGTCAAGGGCAGGCTTCTTGGAAAAGGGATGAACTGAGTGTTTGAACATTCATGGGTGACCATCACACACAGCAAGAACTCTCACCCTGTTCTCTTGCACTGAATGTAAAATCAAGCACCCATTTTTCAACAGTTAACATAGAAACTGACAGTGTTTAAGAGTAGATTAGATGTGGTGTTGAGGGATATGGTGTAGGGGAGAACTTGTAGAGTAGGGCTGATGGTTGGACTTGATGATCCCAGGGGTCTCTTCCAACCTGGATGATTCTATGATTCTATGAAACACATCCAGTAGAATAAGCAGTTCATTTCACTGTAAATAAAAAGCACACTATGCCTTAATATACACTTAGTTTTGAGGCCCCAGATGAGCAGGCACAGCTGAACTTGCTTGATGAAGTGGAGCTTGAAAATCACCTCTTTGGAGATATGAGAAATCTAGTGGATCTCATCCCATCTCCTGTGACAGAGATTTTGGAAGAACTGGTGAATGATAAGCTCTTCCCTACTTCTGGATGTATCCTCCAGGCTACTAAAATTGCCAGCATTATCAGTCCCAAGTCTAAAAATTGCTTAATTGCTGTAGCAGTACTAACACCTGTAGTTGATTATGGTCACCAATTGGCAATAACTTCACACTACAGCCTCTTACAGGTTTCAAACATTAACCGTAACTGCTCCTGGCAAAAAACCTAACCCCTCCTTCTGGACAAAAACGCAGACATGAAGAACTCCCATAATTTGGTTCAAGTCCTTAAAATAGTCATTGTACACTCTAAAGTAAAAAAATGGGAACAAGATTTAGAAGACAGGGGGTTTATTCTCTTTCAACCTTAACTGTAGGCAATTTTCCTATCATAGGTCCTGTGGTTGCTAATAAACTAGTTTCTGATGAGGAGCTAACATAAATGAAATTTAAAAAAACCCAATGAGCACAAACCCAAAACAGATAAACTCTGTAAAACTCTAATGCATAGAGGAGAGCAAGGGGCTGGCAAGAGCTACACTTATTGGAACTGAGGAACCAGACACATGAGGAAAGGGAACGGTGCTTATTTCCTAAAGGAGGCTCCGTCCAAGACGACCAGACATGGACCCTCCCACTGCCCCAAGCTATGATCAATTTTACCCAAATAATTTCACAGATGCTGGTCCAACCTATTCTTAAAAACCTCAGCAATGGAGACACCACACCCTTAGACCCATGCTTTGCTTTCATCAGAGAAAGGCAGTGGTGTTTCCTACTGGAAATTAAACCCTCAAGTTGTTCTATTGCCTGTGGCCAGGAAGAAACAGCTCATTCCCTTAATCCCTGCAAGAGAACTTTTCAGACTAGAGGACATCCTTCTTTCCTCAAGGCTCTATAAACCTGTCCTCCATAAAACACAACTTAAAACTAAATCAGCAAAAGAAAGTCTATAAAATATAGCTTAGAAAACCAGGACTATATGCCGCGGCCAGGAGCAGTCGAGCCCGACGCCATCAATCAGGAAGCCATTCATCCGCCATTCCAGCCAGCACCCGAATCCGGAAGCACACCCAGGAAGCACTCCTCTCAGGAAGCACCCACAGTCGGGAAGCACCCCCCAGGCAGCACACCCTAATCGTTCTACAGTTACAGGTCCTCATTTGCTAAGCACTACATTTCGGATAGGGAGAGGGATATTGTCCACGAGCTTTCCACACTCTCTCCACAGGCTTAAAGTTGCCCCATGATTGGCTACAACATTTGTGTCATTTGCTGTTTCCCACACTTTGTTTCGCCTTCACTATACTTCGTTTCGCTTACTTCCACTTATTTGCATATGTGCCCTCCCAGCAACCCCCTCTTAAAGGGCCTGCTCTCAACAACTATAGTTACAGGATTCAGAATTCTTCATAACTATTGAAAAAGTTCTTGGTTATCCAAAAGTAGGGTGTAAACTAATCCACTTTTCCATTTTTGTTTGGTGATCAAAGTTCACCAGATGTTGCTAATTCTTGCCAATATCCTCTCCACTTTAACTGAGTCAGACCTTCTTAGATTTACTCAGCCAAATCATCCTGAGCACCCCAAACACAAAGGCCCCTATCCACCAGCGAACACCCAATACAAGACCAGGAGGAAGTCAAGAAGCTACTTTGGAACACAGCTGAAATCAGCCAGCAGTGCCAGGGAAGGTGTCCTGTGATACCACCAGAGCAAATACCACTCCACAAGAGGGGTTCATAATCCTTTTGTCTTCTCCATTCCTTACCCCTAGAAGCACAGGAATTTTCAGATCTCAACTAATTGGCACACCTAGGATCAAACTCAAACCAAGCCTGAAGCTCCAGGTCTGAGCTTAAAAGGAGCCCTGGGGCCACAGGCAGGGGTGCAAGAAGCTTCAACTGAGGCCACCCAGCTCAATACACATTGTATGTGAACATATTCGTTAGCTTTTACAGGTATTTCCACTTTTCTTAGTATCCGGGTTTTACTAACTTAAATATCCTATCTGTGCTACTTATTATAGCACCCTATAAAATCTTTCTTTTTGTGAAAGCATTTGCTACACCCACAAACTTAATTTTACTTGGCTTGTCTATTAAAATTCATCAATGTCAACACTTAAATCATAAAATAAGAACTGCACTTAAAGTGAAACAAAGGTTTCAGGAAACAAAGTGCTTCCATTTAAGAAATTATTAAAAAAAGAGCACCTGGAACAGCAAACCTAATAATATGCTTTGTTGCATTATTATTTACTGTGCTTTAGTCTCACAAGCAGTTTTACTGGCTGACTTGTCTTCAAGCCCTGAGCTGGTCTGAAATCACCCCACATTTCTAGTGGGCTCATAAAAACTTCAAACCAGCAGGTTTGTATTCTGTAAAAATCAAACAGCCTTTGAAGCACTGTAGGGGCACATCTTCTTTATCCTTCACCTGCTTGTGTCCCAGGCTGCCAGCATCCATCCTGAAAAACTTTTTGATAAAGTGAGGTCTGAGAATCTAGGAAGAAGCACAACAAATCATATGCATGCAGTGGCTTTACTTGGAGAAAATACTCCAAAGTGGTGATGAGGGCCATTTTCCACAATTATTTAGGCATGTAGTGACACCTATGGAAATGTCAAGGCTGGTGGTGTGGGGGGTACCATTAAGGAGAAGAAGACCTTTGGTGTGCCCCAGTGGGATGTTTCTGAACACAGCCTTGAAGCTAGATCAGGTTGCTGTGAGCCTTCCTAGTCAAACTTCTCTACAGGTGGAGATTACAGTCTCCAGTGCTAAACTATTTTCTATGTGGAGAACTTTTCCCTTATGCTCAGCTTCCCCTTGCTGCAGTGTGTGTGCCTTGCCTTTTGCCATCACACTATAAAGCCCCAAGGACAGAGAGGAGTTTCTCCATGTGTCCTCTTTGGCATAGCCCTCTGCAGTCCCTCCCTGTGAGCATCTGGGACCTTGATCTGAAATCCCTTCTGCTCCCTGATGGATGAGGCCTCCAGCCACAGCAAAGATCTGGGAATGAAATGAATGGGACAAGAGGAATGTGTTGAATTGAGCTGGAAGAGACACTGGCAGCTATTAGCATACCAAGAAAAAGAAGGAATATTTTCCAGATTTTTTTCTATGTGTGTCATATTTCTGTTCCAGACAGCCAGGCCATTTTCCTACTCTTTTGCACCATTTCCGAGGTTGATGTCTCCAATCATGCTGTGCCACTTGGCTTACTCAGGTCATGTACTTCTCTGCCTTATTTTTCCTTTCCTGGACTATCTCTTGCCTTCACCCAGGAAATCTCCCTGAAGCATCAAGAACCTGGCTAAAAATTGTAAATGCCCATATTTGGTTAGCCTTACCTAAAAGGTCTGTCTCCCATCTGAATCCAGCTCCTGGCTTATACTGCTGACCAATCTTATGTACCCTGCAGAATGAACAGGTTTGGGTAGACTGAATTTGCATTAAAGGAGAGTCCAGACCGGTTACCTACATCCAACCAGACACCAGCAACAAGAATTGTATTGGTACAGAGTCTAGATACAGTCTTAAAACCTGTATTTTTGTTACAAATCACCTGGTGATGTAAAGGCATGTTTAATGCCTGCCTTAAAGGAAGTTTTACTGAAACACAAAATTAAATTATCTTTAGCAGAAGGTGGCTGACTCCTTTATCTGAAAACAAGCAGTGGATCAGCTAATACTTCTCATGAGTATGGGGACACCCTTGGTACAGCTCAATCCTCTTGCAACTACTCATAACTCTTGATGTTGTCCATTCAATGTGTATGCTTTATTCAGATCTATGTATATGAGGTTGCATGTGTGTGTCTGACTCTGAAACATTTGTTTAATACTGCATTTATTGAGGTAGTCTTAGGTAAGCTAAACAGTGCCACAGGTGGGAGAGGGATTTTCTGCAAACTAATGATTCACCTGCAGTCCACATGCACCCATGGAAGTGCAACCTGTGGGCAGTTTCTCAATTTTTACTAACAAAGCTCAGAGTGGCACAAAGTAAAATGATGCTTCCAGAGACCTTGCTAAAAAAAATGCTTTTCTTTGTCTGCTCAGGGCAGTACCTGCTCCACAGTCTTTGGGCTTGAATCCACTGAACAGCTATGTTTGTCTTCTTTAAAGATCCATTTCCAGCAAAAAACCCGACATCAGCAGGAAAACAAAATAATAAATCATTTGCCTATTCTTTCACTATATCAGCAGCTATTTTTCCCTCTCACTTTTAAAATCAAACACAATAGCCCCCTTGAAACTCAAGTTTCGTTTAGCTTAATAATGAAAATAAATTTATCATTTAAGCTGCAAGTCAGGGCTGGTCAGAATACTCATATTTAAAGACTTAGATAAACACTTGAATTAGTTAAAAATAAGATTAAAATTATGCTTCAAAAGAAGCAGAGGGGATCAACCTGGAATATCAAGTGATTCTTTAGCAATTTACTATTTTACTTTACTTTAGTTTTAGATTCATCTAAGTTCAAGACAAAAATCATGATGACCTTGGAAATCAGTCAGGAAAATAAACAAGATGCTAACGAAACACAGGTTGTACAGAAGGCCCAAGGGCCAAGATACTGGCAAAAAAAAAAGGTCTTGTGAAGACAGCATGATTCAACATTTGGACTAGGTAGGCTTCAGAAAGGACAGGGAAAATATTACCTACAATGAAATCTACATCTAAATTATTTTACGTCAGTCATAAACCTAAAATCTGTGTGCCGAAAGGCATGAAAAAAAGAGCAAGCTCAGAGACCAGGCACAGAGTCTAGATTGCCCGCAGTGAAATAGCTGCTAGATTAGAAGCAAAGCTGGTGAAAAAACAGGGATTTTGTCTTGTGAAAATGACACAAGGTTTTGACATTCTTCATGAATATGCCTGCATGTGTACATGTGAGTGTCCAGCTCTGTTTGCATGTGTGGCCGTGTAGCTGCCCCCTGAAAAGCAACATACCCACAACTGTGGGCACCTCCCAGTTGAAATCCTCTACTGGGTTGTTGGGAGGTCACTCTTCCTTTCAATTGAGAGTGGGAATAGGAACCTTCATTTCTTCTCTTTTATGTGACAAGGGAGTTAAATGCACCTTCTAGTTGCCATCAATTGCACATTGCTGAAAGTTTATTTATTTTTTTTATATTCCTACATAAAATTGCCACATCCTCCAGCCCAGAGAGTATGGTAGGAGCCATATGGCTTCTCTCTGTCTATTCACGTTTAATCTCAGAGGAAGGCTTTTTTCCCCTCCCCCCCAGCTGCTCATGGAGAATGATGTTACATGCTCCCAAAATCCCCAACCAGCCCCCATGCCCATATGGGGAGCAGTGCTGGACCTCACCTGACCCACAGGGAGCATGCAGACCTATGGCTCCTCCACGACATGACCACAGGGTTCAGCCCATTTTTGAGGCTCTTCCTGAGGAAGCTGCAAAGGACGTGTTTATGAGAACTAAGTGTCACTGAAAAAAAATTTCCCCCTTCTTTTTCCCTCCAGAAGCCATGTGCTGCCTGCTTAGCTGCACTCCACAAACAGCTGCTCACTAACATGTGAACTTATACTCAGGCTAAAGAGAAAGAGAAACTTTTCTAGCTTGTTTGAGTCATCACAGTAATCACTGTAAAAAAGATTAATTTCTTATACAACGAGAAAGCTTTCCATGCTGAAGTTCTGAGAAGTGGTTATGAAGAAAATCTTTCTCAGAAAGATTTCCTGATCAGTACTACATTCTGGAGAAGCTAAGGTGGATGTCAGGGGAAAGCGAAGGTTTTGTGTCAGAAATCCTCCATAACAACCTAAATGCCAGGATTGCTTTTCCAGGCTTAGCACTGTTGTGCATTGTAAATCCCCCCAGATCATTTCCTCTTCATTCCTCAGCTCCCAAATTGTAACATGGAGAGACATTGGACTTCCTTGTGAACCTATGGGGACCTACACATTGGTGGTACCCAAGTACCACCAAGCAAAGGTGGATGGATGGATGGATGGATGGATGGATGGATGGATGGATGGATGGATGGATGGAAGGAAGGAAATATCTCTTGAATTTTCTGAAGGTCACAATGGCATTACACCATTTAGAAGTCATTAGCGGGGAGATAAAAAATCAGTTTTCCACACAAAAACCCCTTTGGAGTTGTTTGCTTTGTGTTGTGGGCTGTTCAAAATGTCAGGCATGGACAGATTAAATGAAGAAGAACCCAAGATGTGCTCCACAGTCAGAGCTGTTTGGGAAGAGCTTAATTAATTTTTGTCTTTTTCCCTCAAAAACCTCTATCCAAAGTGCAACTGATCTGCAGCAGCTTTATTCTGCTTTGTCAGATCCCTCTCCCAGAGGGAACAGTGCAGGATATTGCTCTCATTAAATCCATTCTGCTTTGTATTAGACTCTGGAAGTTATAACTTTCAGTTGTACTTTCAGCCTTCTGGCTAGTTATTTAACAGATTTATTTAACTTAAATCTCTTCCAAACCATAGCTCTATCTGACCTTGCTGGTGATGTCACCATGTCATGGTGAAAATGGGGGTTTGCACTGAGATATCCTCTTGATGTGAGAACTGTAAAAAAAAAAAACAGTCTGGAGGCCAAAGACTGATGATTTATTTATATAGCACAAAGAATACAAGTGCTGCAACCCTCCTGTATCTCCTTAGCAGAGATACTGGGATCAGCACTGGGACAAGGTAAATTTTTCCTGTTGCCAGTCATGGCTTTAAAATTACAACGTTGACAAACTCTCCACCATCCTGCAGCGCTATAACTTGTGCCATTCGTGTAGCTCAGAGCAACACACCCTATATACAAGGGATTTTGCATTAGCCTAATGTTGTGGTTTAGCCTCATATGGCAACAAAGAGCCATGGGGCAGACGCTCTCTTAAGCCCATCCACAGCCAGGAAGAAAAAGGCAAAACCTGTGGGCTCAGACAAAGGCAGTTTAACAGAACATCAAAACAGTAACAGTAACACGGATAAAGTATAAAAACAAGATTACGATGCCAACAGCCCACCAACTGCACCCCAGTACCATCCCCGACCACACGCCGTGCACCCCCAACTTCCCATCCACCTCCCCTCCCCGGCCAGCTTCCCACTACCCCCTGGGCATGGTTCACTGGGATGGAATACCTGTGCCCAGTGCTAGGAGAATTAACCCTGTCCCTCCCAGAACCAGGACACCTAATTAAAACTCTGAAAGTCAAATGGCAGAGTTACTGTTTGTCCCGTTACAACTATGCTAACAATTAGCATAAGGACAAAAGCCCAGGTGGAGCTCAACTTGGCCACTAACATAAATGACAACAAAAACAGTTTTTTATAAATACATCAACAAAAAGAGAGGCAGGGAGTATCTCCATGCCTTACTGGATGCAGGGGGAGGAACATCACAGCCAAAGATTAGGAGAAGGCTGAGATACTTAATGCCTTCTTTGCCTCCATCTTCAATAGTCAGACCAGCTACTCCCAGGGTGTTAAGCCTCCTGAGCTGGAGGATAAGGATAGAGAGCAGAACAACCCCCCCCATAATCCAGGAGGAAGTACTTAATGATATGCTTCTGCACCTAGACATCGACAAGTCTAGGGACTGGATGGGATTCACCAAAGAGTATGCAAGAGCAGGAGAGCTCACCAAGCTTCTCTCCCTCATTTATCAACAGTCCTGGTCAACCGAGGAGGTACCAGATGACTGGAGGGTAGCCAGCGTGATACCCATCTGCAAGAAGAGCCGGACAGAGGATCTGGGAAACTACAGGCCTGTCAGCTTGACCTTGGTACCAGGAAAGATCATGGAGAGAATCATCTTGAATGACTTCTCATGGCAAGTGCAGGGTAGCCAAGTGATCAGGGCCAGCCATCATGAATTTATGAAAGGGAGGCCCTGCTTACCCAATCTGCTCTCTTTCTATGACCCTGTGACCCATCTTCTTGATGCGGGGAAGTCTGTGGATGACATCTACCTGGACTTTGGTAAGGCCTTTGACACTGTCCCCCACAGCATTCTCCTGGAGAAGCTGGCAAATCATGGCATAGATAAGTGTGCTCTTCACTGGGTGAAAAAATGTCTGGAGGGCCATGCCCAGTTTTGATTAACGGGGTGACATCTTGTTGGCAGCCGGTCACTAGTGGTGTCCCTCAAGGCTCAGTTTTGGGGCCAATCTTGTTTAATCATCCTGCACTGGCTCTCCTGTGCCGGGGTACACTGAATAATCCCTTGCTGTTACCAGCTGTCTGCTAAGAGATATGACCATGTGACACCACATTGCATTGTGAAGCTGAGCAAAAGCTACAACAAAACAAATAGTTGTCATATAGTCTGTAGAAAATTGCTTTTGTACCAGGACTAGCTGAAAACAGGGTCTGGGTGGGCCATGGTAGACCCAGATGAGGCTGAGAGGTCAGTCAGTGCTTAGCACAAAGCCTGTTATGAGCAGAGGTGACCACATGTTTAACTGGGCTATAAGAGCTCATAGGAGCAGAAGGCCCTTGCAGGAAATTCCCAATTCGAAATTCTCTCACTGACTCATTACCCAATGCTATATTTAAAGGCCAGAGGGTGCCTTTAACAGACTTTTCCCATCAGGCTTCACCTGCAATTAATAGATATCTTAAGAATTTCTGTTTCAGAGAAAACATTTTGCTCCTTTAAATTCAGAATAACAGAGACCCATTAAATACAGGCATTATGTGGTTTGTTGTGTTTTGTATTTTAAAATTTTATAATTTTTATTTTAAGAATGCATGTTGAATAGTATGTGATGTAACACATTAGCCAAAGACACAAAGCGAAACCCTTCAAACAGTAAAGATGCTCCAGTCTGTACCATTGGCTGCAGTACTTTGTAAAACCTAACTAGATAAAAAAAGGAGAATATTAAAACATGATCATAATAATGAGAAAAATAAAATTTCATTGCTGCCACAAACACATCATACAGAAAATAGAAATATGAATGTGAAGGATGAGTAGATTTAATTCCACCTTTTCAGTCATACATGAGAGTTAACTAGAACTTTCTTTTTTTTCTGCAAATATTTTACCCAGAGGAAAAAATTTTAAAAATCATGCAATTTCACAGAAAAAGAAAAAAAAAAGAAAAAAGAAAAAAGGAAAAACTAATCAAGACAGCTTTCAACAAATCAATTATTTCGGTACTAACTTCTTGGATGGGTTTTGAGCTGGGAACGTTAGTGACCCTACTGTTTCCTTGCTGGCCCACACACCCTGATGTTTTGCCATGGCTGCCCTGTGCCCTTCCCCATAACGTTCCACACCATGACCAACACACCCCAGCCCTGGCTCCTCAGCCTCACTGGCAGCAAACATCATTGGCAGGACTAGGTTGGTGGGGCACAGGGAACAGGCAAGTTCCAGACCACCCCGATCTCAGGTGTCTTCTTTCCTGTGCATTCAGCACACTCCATGGCCTCTCTCCCTCCACTGACAACATCCCTGCCAGGGATGCAAGCCCTGCCAGAAAGCTGCGGAAGGGCAGGGTTAGCATAAAAGGCTATAACTGAACTTCAGAGCTCCATGACACCACTCTTTAAGCATGTCTGACAAGAATGCCACTGCGGGTCCTCCAGTGTGGACTGTCTGTAGACAGATATTTCCGACAGTGTCTTGGAATGTGATGAAGTTTCATGGTAGAGTGCACTGCTGACATACATGGGCCTTCAGCGAACCCGTCATTATGGGCTGCCAAGACTGTGAAGTCAGTGCAATGTCACGGGGGGGTATTTTATTTATTTATCCTATTATTTTACTTTTCTGTTTTTGTTTTTTTTTTTTCAAAGGGAGAGTGTGAGTCTGTCAAGGAACAGGAGGTATGGTTTGCAAGCAGGGAGCAAGGGAGGACAGGTAACCCAAGTTAGCCCAAGACATGCCTCAAAATTTGCCCAGAGAAGCTGTGGAAGCCCCATCCTGGGAGTGTTCAAGACCAGGCTGGATGGGGCTTTGAGCAACCTGGTCTAGTGGGAGATGTCCCTGCCCGTGGCAGGGGGGTTGGAACTTGATGACCTTTAAGGTCCTTTCCAACTCTTTCTATGATTATTATTTCTGTGATAACCATTCTATGATTCTAAAATGTTTTGTAGAGATGTGTGAGGCCATTCATACTTGTAATTGTTTTTTACATTTATGTTTATTTCCCCTGTTACTCTCTGTTTCTTTATGTCTCTTGAACCACCTGGGAAGGTGGATGCAGCTCTTTGTGTACACACTGTGAGGAAAATGCCAGACATTGAGGGATATAAATAGACATCAGAGCTAGGTTTTGGTTTTCTAATGCTCGTCTGAAATGCTAGGAATGGAAAAAAGACATCTGTCATCATGTTTCATTCATAAATGGCTCTTTTCTGGAGACGGAAATGAAACAGGTTCATGAAACACTTTTCAATTTCTTTACTTTCTTCCACATAGCAAAAAATTTTATGCATTGCCCTATTTTGACCCATTTTTAGTGCTTCTCTGAGCCTACACAGTTCTTCCTGGTCAACCTGAATCAGCCAGGAAATCTTGTTGAAAAATACCCATTCCCTGGAAGGTCTCAGCAGTTCCCACATTACACTGGACAAACATCATCCTACCCGGGGATTTCTCACTCCATCCCCCATCACAGCCCCAGCAACAAGAAGACTGTGAAAATGCAAATAAGACTATCAGGAAAGACAGTTTGTTTTCAGATCTCGTTTTGCGTGAAGTTTGCAGTTTAGATTTATCCAATTTCTTCCTCTTGTACATGCTACCCTGCTAAAATTTTGAAATTATAATGCACAATCATCTGTATAAGGAGATAAAAATCACATGTAAAGCAGGTACATTTTAGTAATCTAAGTGAAACCGAGACAGGGATGTGAGATAATATAAAATATACATATAAAAAAAATCAGTCTCAGTAGTTATTTTCTAGATTGAGGTGGTCTAAATACTGGTCTAAGTACCTGGTGGCCTCAGGGGGTAGACATAAGTGGGCAAGTCAACACAAGAAATAAAGACTCCACTGCAAATGCTGTTCCTCTCTGCAGCATGCAGTCTGCATTCACTTTTACACACACTGTGTAGTCAGCACTTTGTCATCCCACCATGAATGTACTTTTCCCTGTATCCCTATGGCCACACCACACTATTTGGAAAAGCAGGCATTGGTGTTACAGCCAGGAATGTCATGGTGCCTCTGGGCTGGAGGCACATGGGCTTCTCTGCAAGGGGCAATGGCATTTCCCTCAAACCACAGGCTGGAGTCTGAGGGGACAATTATGACAATGTTTTGTCATCTTCAGCTCTGCCCTAGGCTGGGAATAGCCCACATTACAGAACTGAAAGTGAGCAATGAAAAAAAAAATCAAAATAACCAATAACATTTTATCGTTCTTAGGAGGGAGACTATATTTTGAAGACAGCCTACTGCCCTTGGCAATTGAGGCTCAGACTAAATAATTCCCGTGACAGTTTATCTCTTCCCACTCACCTTGGTTTTGCTGTTCAGGTTGCCTGCAGGACACAAGCATCCTCCAGGACCAAGGCAAGTACTCAAACTAGCAGCTGCCATGCATTAAACAGTCTAGAGATTGTCTGATAGAGGCTGATACTGAGATGGGAAGTTTTCTACTTTATTTTCTTTGTTAACTTTGCTGGAGGACCATTCACACTGTACCGAGTAGCACAAACTGATTAGTGAAGACAGAAAGTTCTGAATGCCAAAAAGCCAGCCGCCTTAGAAGACAGATGAACAAGTATTTTCCTTTCTATATTGTGGCCACAGAAAAGAACTTGTCTGGACAACTTTTTAGGGAAAGAAATGCCTCAGACTACATAAGCCCCACAAGCTTTTGGATAGAGACTATGTTACAGAGGTAGCACCAGAGCCCTTGCGAACAAGTATGTTTCCGCAGACACCAGCAATTCTGGATTTGATGTTCCATTTGACTCCTTTCCTCCCTTTCATACTTCAGCAGCCATCAACTCTATATCATTCTCTGTCTTTCTCTCACTCGGTATACACCAGTTCCTGAACTGTCTCATCTCCTGATATCTTACCCCAGTGTAGCCTGCATAAGCATCCACTAAATCAAGAAAACTAGCACTGGAGCAGACTAGGAAGTTTCAGAAATCCCTGCTTCTAGACAATTAGTCAAGGATTTGTAGAAAAAGAGTGAACTTGTTGCTATCATGACCAATTTCTGTGTTTTCTCCTCCTGTCCCTCTTGAACATGGTATGAACAGGTTTCCAGGACCAGTGTGAGGTAAATGCTGGAAGGCCACCTGGATGAGGAACATGGATTAAAGAAGATTCATGTGTCTCATAGGTGTATGAAAAATGTATACATATCTCAGACTCCAGTTCACTCCTCCCTGTACTGTTGTTCATGTTCCCAAATATACAGGAAAGCATAAATAATTGCTGCCTATGTGGAGATACACTAAGTTAGGGAAGTTGTTTTTCTGCTCTCCCTCCTTGCTCAAAAAAGGCTTTTTGTTTCTGTTCACCTTTCTTCCCTCTTTCTTTACACTTTTCATTGGTCATGTAACCAATGAGGTGGGTGAGAGCTCTTTGATTTCACTGTTCCTGAAAAGCTAACCATAGAGTATTCCCCCAATATGAGCAAAAACCTGTTAAATCACATAGATTCGAGTATTACATTGCAGAATCTGGTATCCATTTCCTAGGATCACATGAAGCCTTTTTCTTAAAGCCTTCCAATATTTTAGGTTAAACACAAGAATGCCACTCTTGAATCACACTGGAGTTGAGGCAAAAATAAACAATCTCTTACATAAAGTAAGAAACTCCAGATAGCGTGAGTAGAAAGCAAACTTCCTTGTTATGCAACTCATCTTGCCTAACTTTTCAAAGAAAACCTTAAGAACTGCAGTTGAAATGGCAGATGCCGCGCAATCTTATTTCCTGTTGAACATTTACTCTCTCCAGCCACACAAGAGCTGTGTGTGTCTGATCATCAATACAGACTGCTTCAGCTCTCAGGATTGGCTGTGGCTGGTTCACATCATGAATGGAGGTACTTCATGCATGCACAGTACTCAATGGCATACAGCCGTGTCAACATTGATTTAATGGTGTCAGTGTTTTAACACCTTTTTCTTCTCTCCTCCCAGAAAGTTGAACAACTTCTTCACTTCCCCCCCGCACCAACTAAGTGAGGTACATTGCTTGGACACATCTCAGTAAGACATTCATGCAAATCCACTTACAAAGATAGCATTACTGCATCAAGTGTGCGGAGTGAAAGTCTCTTTTCAAAGCTGTTCAGCACATATCCGCGCACTGGGTTTCTTGCAGGCAAACACATGCTTTCAGGCACCACTCACTGACTACCAGAGCAAAGCCAGCACCCCCACTACAAACTATCAAAAATAGACTACAAGCACACTTTGAGCACCACACAGCAGAGCTGAGTTAAAGTCAGGAGCAGCTAGTATTTTTCTTAATAGAGGAGGATCTGTGACAAGCATGGCTGGGGCAATACTGTCTCAGTCTGAAGCAAGGTGCTACCCATGCCTGGAAGCATCTTACCTGTTAGGATGGAGCATCTCCCTGGCTCTGCTGAGTTTCCAGCAGCACACTTAACCTCTAATTTGAGAAAGTAAAAATACAGTCTGGCACACCACCCTTGAAATGCAGCCCACCCATCTATTATGCCAAAGCTAGTATTTATGGTTTCCCTCAAAAAAGGTCACTGAGTACTCTGCAGCATTACACAGCGTGGGACTGTGTAGCCACATGGGATATCAGAAAACTCACTAAAATGAAAACTTAATTCTATGCAGAAGAACCATATTTCTGTAATTCAGAGAACCTTCCATAAAGCTATGGGTTTCCTTCTTCATGCATTAAGCAATGATATGAGAAGTCCTCTAGATCTCCTGTGATGTCCTTTACAACCTAACCACCCTACTGAAGCCTGCAACTCATAACAAAGTCAAATGAAGCCCTCGTGATGGAATGACTTTAAAAAGCTTCATGGAGAGCAAATTTTCAAATACCACATGAAGAGGAAAACAGCCTTCCTTGGCATTTTAATATCTATACAACCACAACTAGAAACACACAGACTGCCGGTTATGCACATGGCCTCACAGGCCAGCTGAAAAAATGTGATGTCTAATAATTTAAAAAAATTAAATTTTTAATTTAAAGGGGTGAAATGGCAACAGTAAATTGCTAGAAAGAATAGTTCCAATTTTCGATTTGGAAAATGTAATTTGCCTTTCACTGTGACTAAAAAAAAATAGTTGGATATACTTCTCCACAAGACTTTCATCGCTGCTCAAAATGTTCATCAGAATCTTCTTCACTTTTTTCCTGTTACAGGTTAACATGGAGTCCTCCTGGTTGGCTAGCCCAGGAAGCACTTTCCCTTTAAAAGCTTTGGTCCAAGCCATTAAAGTGTATGAAAGTGAAGATCTACCTCAGACCATGTTTTACTGTCCAGAAAACTGGCCTTGGACTAGGTAACAGAAATTATGATAAGACCCCACCACAATTCCTGTAACATCTGTGTCTTCTTGGGATCATAGTGAAGTTCATCCTCATGTTCCCAAGCTCTTCAGGAAACAAAAATTGTATGGTCTGTCCGCACGGAAATTTCCTAAATATTTCCCAACTCATGTAGACCTTTGCCCACCTTTGCCCCTCATGCTGGGCCTTGTTGCTAGCCCCCAGGAAGAATAGTCATTTTTCCATCTCATCTTGCTTACAGAGTCCCTTTTCAGCTAAATATCAGTTTTTTTCCAGTCCTCGGCATTAATCAGGCCCTTTTACTTTGAGAAATGAGGTCAGGGGAATAGAAGGCTCCCAGCCACAACTCGCCATTTCAGACCATAGTTGACTGCTTTGTGGGTTCTTTGGTTCTTCTGGCAGAAAATCACTGTAATTAAGTGTTAGGAGTATGATGAGGAAACCTTTCCCCACACCAGAGGAAGGAGTCTTCACTGGCTTCTTTCTCTCACTTTTTGACAATGCACCAAAGTCACAACATAAAAAGCCTTGGAATTTTCCAACATTTCTGTATCCTTTAAAGGCAAGAAAAGAGCTTTTTAGGAAAAAAAAATACTTTAGTCCCCCAACATTCAAAATGCAGCTGGAGGAATAATTTTTACTACTTTCCTTCCAGCAAGCGTCTTGTGCCAATCCTGTTTTTGAAGCAAAAAGGAGCACAGAAGATTAAATAGATATTAATTGAGATTAAATAGATATTAGCGGTTGTAACATGGGAAACCCTTAGTTTGCTGCCTCTTGTTGGGCTGACTTATCACACTTATTTAGGCAATTATGCTGTAAAAAGTGGCTGAGGGAGGGGCCTTGCTTTCTGCTTTCTTTGTTGGGTTGGTTTTGTTTGTTGATTGGTTTTTTAATGCTCTCACCTTGGAGACATTTCCAGAACTTTTTCTCAGCAGCTGGAAATGGGTTCCCAAACCCTAGGAAGAGAAAAGGTGAATCAGTGTCTGTATAATTCATGGATGCCAAGAGTAACAGTTCTTCACACATGATGGCTTTTGTAGATAACTGTCCACCTGAAGAAACCCATGACTTTGCACTCTAGCTTGTCGCAATCCCCTTTTCATTTCACAGCACCCATGACAAAACAGCTTGACGAGTCGGGCTGTCACCAGCTCCTCAGAAACAATGAGAAGACTTCTTGTGTAATTTTTAAACAACTCTCAGAAGTACATCCCCTCTCTGGTTTCTCTTCTGCCTTTTGAAGTTCCTCTACGCAGTCTGAAAATTTAAGTTCATGTCAAGTTCACTTTTTATGCCAATATATTGACCTCAAGCCAGGAAGTGTGGCAGGGAGGATGGACAGTGTTATTGCCCCACAATACTTTTAAATTTTCCAGATTTGGTTCAAAAGTGTAAAGAAGAGAAGCCTGTTTACAGTCTCTTACACCCTTGCTACACTACACACCTTAATCTTCAACAGAATGAATTTGACAAAAGGTCTAATAAAAATTCATAAATATGAATATAAAAATAATTGGAGCATGTTTAAAATTTCCCAGACAAATCTGGGGAGGGTGGGGGGAAGAAACAATTCTAAGTTAGTGTTAATGGTCAAAATAGCTTCCCCACCAGGGCTATTGCTCCAGCAACAGCCAGCTTTTAGGTATTTGCCTGCCAGTCTATCCCAAGCTTTCTGTAGGAGCTATTCCAAAATGTTTCACTACTTAAGCATTCTGTGAAGTAAGAATTATTCCTTTTATACTGTGAATTTATACTTTCCATATTCCACGTAAGAACTGTAACTAATGGAACGTGTACTCACTCAGCTTTTCTTTAATCCGCCCACTTTACCACAGAGACACATTAGAAGTAGAAATGACCCAAAAGATAGACCACTTGCATAGGGTACAGAGATTTGACATTCAAGTCTATGCCTAGATAACACCAGAAAACTCCAAAACTGTTTGTTGCTTTCCTAGATGGAGGATGAAAATTTTCAAATGCAAAAATTTGCAAGAGATGGGGAGGTGGATGCCTCTGCTGAATATTCATGTGCGCACACAGACAACTATAAAGATTCAGTTATATCCTCCATCTGAAATACAACATACACAAACGACAAGCCTGAGAGAACAAAATCTTAGTGTTTCCACCCTGAGGTCATAGCGCAATTTGTTAATTAACACCATATTTGAGTCCAGAGACTCCCTACCACACTGCAGCCTTTCCTGTCTGATTCATTATCCCATTGATTGATGGTTCCTTTATGGGCCTTATTTTACCATGAAATATCTTTTACTGTTAATCATGTATTGGCATGAAGCACATGCTATTGATTATAAATTGGGCTGTATTTAATAGGCGTGCAAATATTTGTTTTTGGTGAAATGCAAAGAGCTTTCAGCCCCATCTATTGGTGTAAGAGATGTTATTTAAGTGAAATTTGTGAGTTGTTGTAAATACCAAGAATGGAAGAACTGTTGGGAAGGAATATAATACGATCTTTAATGTCCCTTACAAAACAAACCATTCTATCATTCTATGATTTGATGATTTGAGGTATTTATAGGAAGCTAAATAGAACACTGAGTTAGTTACAAGTGTTGCTTGTTTGCTTAGATTTAATTTTTTTTTCACAAACTTTACTGAATCTATGAAAAAGAAACTTTTGGGAAACACGCACTGCAACACCTTTTTGACAACTGAAAATCCAAATTTTCTCATTAGCCAATGTTTTACTCCTATTTTATAAAGGTGGAAAGCAGGAAACAGAAGCATAAGAGGTATTTTAAGATTTTCCAAAAGTGACAAAAGAGTTAAAACTACCAACTACCCAGAAATTGTAAAAGTCCAGTGTTACCATACTGATGGCACATTCAATGATCTGAGCATTTCAGCAGTCCATTCTGTTCAGTGAACACAATGTACTTGAATTAAGCTTTGAAAACTTTTGAGAAATAAATATCTTTACCCCCAAGATATTTTTCAAAGATATCAAGTGTTTCACCAAGAGATGGAGCAGCAGATGTAAACAAAATTAAGTTCCACAGAAAACCAACATATCACTTTCCTGGACTTTCCCAGGAAAACAGCAGGCTGATTGGTTTCAGGGTAGCAAAACAGAAATACAGACTCTGATATAGTCACAGACTAGTTACAACAGGCTGTTTTAAAAAGAACTATTCCACTAAGATTCCACTGCTAATGGAGAAAAGAAGGCTCCAGTGAGACCTTATAGCAGCTGTCCAGAACTTAAAGGAACCCTGCAGAAAGAAGAGAAGGGACTCTATGAGGGAGTGTAGTGATAGGACAATGGGTAACAGATTTAAACTGAAAGAGGGGAGATTTAGATAAGGCATTAGGAAGAAATTCTTTACTGTGAGGGTGGTGAGGCACTGGCCCAGGTTGCCCAGAGAAGCTGTGGATGCCCCATCCCTGCAGGCGTTCAAGGCCAGGCTGGATGGGGCTTTGAGCAAGCTGCTCTAGTGGGAGGTGTCCTGGCCCACAGCAGGGGGGTTGGAACTAGATGATCTTTGCAGTCTCTTCAAACTTTAACCATTCTATGATTCCATAAGATTGTATTTTATGGATTAAATCTGCATTTATTATTTATTAGTACAGAAAAAAAGATCAGACAAAGTCAGGCTGCATACCAATTGCCACTTAGGTGTGATGTCCGGTACCCAGTGATGATGTTGGCCAGATTAATTTTCAGTATGATTTGGGGTTCTAATACTAAAATCAGCTAGCTTATAAACTGATGGTCTAGAGATTGCTGAGCTGTTATACCAGAAAAACTAAACTAATTGAAGAAAAAAGGAAGCCATTGTTTAGGAATGCTTGGTAAAACAAATTAGATCCAGGCTTCATATAGAGGTTATAGATGACCACTCCCTGGAAACATTTGAGGCCAGGTGTTACCCAGGACTCTGAGTAACCTGATCTAGTTGAAGATGGCCCTGCTTATTGCAGGGAGGTTGGACAAGATAACCTTTAAAGGTCCGTTCCAGACCAAGCCCTTCTATGACTGTATGGATTTTTCAAATCTTTTTCTAGAATATACATCTCCACACATGACACTTGTATCTTGCTCCTGAGGGGTACAGAAGAGCACAAGACTTTTTGCTGCTCTGTGGTCACAGTCATCCATTATCCTGGAGAACAACAGAGGTCAAACAAGCAGAATATCACTGCTGACATACATACATGTCCTGATACAATCAACTAGTTCTTTCTCCCTGAAGAGACCTCAAGAATACCAGTTCCTATTGCTATTCAAATAAATTTGTCCTGTGAAAGGTCTTACATTGTATTTACCCTACAAATATCCACCTGGAAACAGTGTTCTGCCCTTGACTTATTGACTTAATTTCATCACGATCAAACAACTTCTGGTTTGCATTTTCAAAGCAGAAGTTCATTCCAATTAAACTTAAAAGCTCTTCAGGGGAAACTACTGAAAGTCACCTCTTCGCAAAACAACCTGCCCAAGATTTAATCTTCTTCCATTACAATTACTGCTGTTTCATGAGAAAAACCTCATAAAATTGTTACAATTGGCACTAGTTCAAACCACACATTAATTAAAAAATGAAGGAATATTTCTGCTAGTAATGCATTTCTAATGCAAGGTCTATCTCTTGAAGTAAACTGCAAGCAACTAAAAACAGCAAAATAGAAAACCTTCAGAGCAAGTATTGCCTCTGAAATATAAACATCTTGAGATTTTTATTCGATGCTCAAAATTCCTTTGCTCTAGCCCCCTTCTGTTTATAGGCAAGGAGCCAATAGAAAACAGATTTGTAATTAAATTCCTTGGCATTCATGCAGTCAAGCTATTTATTACTATAATCATTTTTAGACATTGAGTTAGCACAAGGATATCACTGTTTGAACTTTATCACCATACCTTTTAATTCTTCTGTTTGTATTTAACTCTTCCAACCATTTTAAAATTTATAAGCTAATGAGAATTGTTTTATTAGTGGAGAATTAAAATGCCCACACAAATATTTTTTTTTTAAAAGTCTAATGTTTTCATACTTCTGAAAAGCTTCTTTTTTTTTTTTTTTAATTTCTTTCATCTGAGGGAATTTCACAATTGCTTATTCAATTTATTTTTTTATCTTTCTTGGAATTCTTCTAAAAATTACAGCCTTTTCTAATAAAGACTTTCTCTTTCTTTTCCTTTTTATTAAGAGGTTTCCAACCAATTTGGAATCAATATACCGATATATTGTTAATAGTGCTGAATCTGTTTCCAGCTACAAATACTAGCCAGAAATGCCTAACAGAAATGTAACTGCATAAATGAAAAGAGAAAGTCATAAAATATAAATTTTTTCAGATCAGATAAAAATTAAGTTGAAAGGGAGTTAAGGCTTATATTCCAAAACCATAAGTATGTGTGAAAGTTGCTACCCCAAAAATAAGCAAAATAAAAGACAGAAATATAAAAGAAATACTTAAACTAAATACATAAACGAAAAAAAAAATCTTTATTATAACAAAATAAATTTTAAGTCCTTTTTAACACAAAATTCACACATGGTAGAATATAAAAAAATGAAATGAAATTTTACTTATGGTTGTGTTTGAGGCACAGAAACTCAGTCCCAGATCTCATAGACATATATGAAGTATTTTCCATGTTTTTCTCTCTTACAGCCATCGATTGTTTTGGTATATAGATTTCCAAATTTGGTATATAGTAAGTACTTCCAACAAATTTCCATCAGTTGCAAAGAAAAGTGCTACCAAAGAAGCAAATTAGAAAATTCTACTTGCTATATGCTCAAGATGTTATCTATACTCCATGTAGACATCACATAGCAATAGCAGAAACATAATGTAAAAAAAAAATATACCATTAAAAATGTCCTATAATTTAAGACAACCACAAAAAGACTAGTAGTAAGTGAATAAAAATTTGATCCCAGTTCGCTATGCTTTAGAAATGTGAATGGCATTTGGCCTGAAGAATTCACACTGAAACCAAAGGAGAAATGAAAATAGCTGTAGCGAAACTTCTGGTTTCAGTGATACCCACGGAAAGCCCTGTGTCAGAGTTTTCAGAAGAAATTATCTCCTAATTTCTCTTCCTTCACAATCAATTTCTGCATGTCTGCAAAGACTATATTAAAAGTCTCCCTCTGAAATTTTATCATGAAATTATCAAAACAAGTAACAATACTTCTCAATGTTGTTTGCTCAGTGGTGTTTCTAGACAAAGTAAAGATGCTCAAGCTGGCCTTATTCGCTGTTACTTCCAGGCTGTGAGATCTTTACCATATATATGCAAGGGCCATAATGAATGAAAAGAGTCATAAGACAATGCCTGATGAAATATGGTGCAGCAAGGTTAATTGTAAGTTATATTCCCAGGAAACTGAGACAAGATTAAATATATATGGGTTATGACAGGAGGAGGCTTCTGCTCAGGTAAGCTGGCATCTACAAGTCACCATATCTTAAAGATATGGCAAATTTGCTGACTTGACACAGGGAACTCTCCAGGTACAGGTGTCACAAATATCTACAAACAAAATACCTACCACAAACAGCAGGAGCCAGAGTAGGATCGATTACAGGGAGCAGCTCTCTAACACCTGAAAAGAAAGATTTGTGATTACAATGTTAAATATCTGTAGTAAGACAGACATTAAAACAAATATTTGGGGAAACACATTTACAGCCAGAGTAGCACAAGTGCACTTTACAACCTTTCCTCACTGAAAAATATATGGAGTTATTTGGTCTTATACTAAAATGGGATTTGCTATATTTCAGGGGAAGGATTAGAGTATACATTTTTCTAATTTACACACGAAGAACATCACACTGCCTTATTCATGTCTTCTCCCACATTCCCTCTCTTTCTAGCTCTCCTGATTGGAGTTTCAGATTCAAATAGGTGAGATTATGGAGCAATTAATTCACAGGATGAGGAAAAGAAAAAAAAAAAAACCCAGAGTGTGGTTTCGCAGGGCATGTTCTGTATTTAAACAAGGATTAAAATGAGAAGGATTGTTCAAAATCAAACAAACGTGTGCAAGTCATTAGTGCAAATTCCTATAATCTTAGATTATTTCTCTTTGTTACTTAGATTGTTCTCTTTGTTTGCTGAAACAGCAACAGGCTAGTCAGAACAGGAATTACCCTTTTTACGGGTGTTATCTAATGCATCTATAAAGAAACCTAAAAACCTGACACATCAGAGTTGCATTAGGATTTTAAGAACAATAAAACTAAATTTGTTAAACTGGCTGAAGTTTAGACTGACAACCAATCTTAAAACCATCAAGGAGGCTATTTTATGAGTTCCCTTGTGTAAAGTCAAGTGGAGATTAGTGAAATTTCAAGAAATGAAATCTGATTTAGACTGAAATTATTAGGAGATACAGATTTATCTTCCTCTTATTTTCATAATAGCAAACAGCATTCAGGCTGACATTTCAGAAAAGTCAACCTTAGAATTTGAGACATACTTTGGGAAACAGAGAGTGATTAAATTGAAATTTCTTGTGTGAATTGGATCCATTCTGTCAGGACTGCAGTCCAGGGATTTCCATTCACAGGCCACCGAGTTCAGAAACCCTGCCCATGTACTTACCTTGTGTAAGGGGGGAGGAGGGGCAATATGATCCAGAAAGCTGAGGCAGAGCTTTATACCTATAGAAGATCCCTGAAGATGCCACCATATTATCAGTTTCCCTTGACACAGGAAGAAGCAGCAGAACACCCACATGACATTCACTTATGTAACGATACCAAGGCAAATTGACAGTGTAATTTGGGGATCTTTTACCCTCAGAACTGGAAGCTAGAAGACAGTTGCAGCTACATCTATGTAATGTTTTCTAAATCAGGTACAGACATCCCTACAGCAGTGAAGAATCACAATTTTGTTTCGTTTCAGACGTATTACCAAGCTTTTGATAAAGAATAATCAAAAGTTAGTCTTGGCAGCTAATTAATTGTTTAGAAGTATTCCATTAAATTAGTGTGAAATCTTTCAAGCAGGTTACGCTCATAATGCCTAAAATACTTTAGTACACAACGGGTCATAGGTAATAAAAAGAAACCCAGCACCTTGAGATTAAGATTTTGGTTGTTGAAGGTGTTACTGTAAACTGAATTGAGGTCAGGTTTCAGGTTAGGAAGACAGGGTCAGGAAAAAAGAACTTGAGCACCTGCATTTTTTCTGTAATCTTCCTGACAATTATTGATGGACCTTGTTCAGCCTGCCCTGACTACAAACACCCACCTCTCAAAACAAAATAGAGATCTGAAATCAAAAGGAATAAATAACTTAAACTTTATTACTATCTTAAATTTTATTAAGGTGTAGTTGACCCAGCTATGTTTAAAGCCAAAACAATAGTTAGACCTGGAAGTCCTAAGCTATTAGTTAGTAATATTAGCTACTAAGGCTTAAGTTGCAGAAGCCAGAAAGTGATTGAGCCAAAGGAGGCACAACCAGGAAGCATAAGAGGTTGCTTCCCATGGGACTGAGAAGACTAGGACTTGGAACTGTGAAACATTGCTCTAGGCAGTCAGAAATCTGATCATGAAAATGTTAAGGCACACATAGATTAATATTAGTTGCATCAAAGACTTCATAAGAGATTTTCCCCTTCCTCTCTATCAGTTACACTTCTGCTATCATGTTTAGAATTTTATTTTTTATTAATAGCATCACTTGAAAGGTAATTTATAAAGAAAAATGAGTAATAGTAAAATATTTACTAGAACGATTACTGAACAGGGAACAAATTATCTGCTATGCCACAGTAAGACAAACAAGTTGGACTGAGTAGCCTATACATAAACACTAATCATCACATTAACTCAACCTATTTTATTAATCATTGCTACAGTAAAGGCCACACGTGTTGTGTCCTCTTCTGCCTCTGGAGATATGTTCCTCTGAACTTAATGAGTTCAAAGCTCAACTGGTAATGGTCACCACCTGGCTTGTTCACATTAAAGCCTTTTGAAAATTGGAGAGATACTTTACATATCACCCTACTAATTCCAAGAATTCAAATAAGTCCTTGTTCTCTGAAAATGAGTCATCAGGTTTTGGTCCACCATCATTGTTTCCAGTCAAAACATTTGAGAAAGGAAATTACAGCAGCCAAGCATCAAGTTCTTCAGATGGATATTTTGACACCTTAAATTTTACCATGGAAATTTGTTCTACTTGAATGAATCATCAACCTGGAAAAACCCCAAATGAGTAAAAAAATACTACAATAGATTGTGATTCATTTTTTCACAGTTGAGTGGCTACGTGCGTTCATACCATACTGAAGGACACACTGTGAAGAAAAGCACTGCAGCAAGCAGCTTCCAAGAAGAAGAATACTATACTAGCATATAGATCAGCGATGGGGTGTGACACATCCACTGGGTTTCAGAGCTCCAACGCTGAACTGCTTTGACACTATAATGATGAATCTTGTAGGAAATAAGGTGACAAAGAAAGAAAGAGTAGCTGAAGTCATCTTTTCATGCAAGGAATCTCTTCCTAGACATTAGGCAACAGGTTTAACAACCCACCCAGGATGATGTTAAACAGTGAATAACAGGGTCTAGAGATTTTGCAAGACCCATTTAGCATTGAAAATGGTACATCTTTTCATTTCAAACCTGTAACAGGGTACAAGTAGACGTTGACTTATCACCCTGCCAGCAAGATGCAGGGAAGTGGAGGGGCATTGTATTGGTAGGGATGGCATAGCTGACTAATGACACCTACATCTGAAGAGAAAGGATTTACCATTTTCCCTATTAATAGCAATGATTTCATAGTAGGGAAGGAGAATTGAGATAATTGCTTTTGTCAGAAACATACAATCACTCTAAACGTGCTTTGCTTATACCATTTTCAACCCACATATTTTAAAGTGGGTTGTCCTCTGCAGCAGAGGCTGGCTGTTTTGTATCATGACATAAAAATACGGGTCACACCTGTACTGTATGATGTAATAAAACAACAGTTGGTAGTAAGCTCTTGCAAACATCCATCTTGCCAAAACATCCAAGGAAATTGCATCAATCACTGGCTCCATACAAACAAGGACATAATTGGTGTTAGTGTGGTCTGACAACCACCATGAATTAATTTACTTTTGAGACAGTGTCTCTTAGTCCGCAAACTATAGTCAGATCTCCTGAAAATCTGCATAATTTCGTTGATCTCATCAAAATTTCATTTATTTTGCGCTGAAGTGGACCTGCAACTAAGGCTCATGCGGTGTAGGGATGTGTGACTCTCTCAGTTCAACCATCAGCTATCCAGAAGGTCTGGGCACACAACTCACACGTATGCGCCTACCTCCTGCCTCGTAGTGCCTCTTGGGGACAGCAGCCAGCAGCTCTCCTCGGAGAATGTCAGACCTCAAATGTCAGACAGGTTTAAAAGAAAGTCAATACGGAACAGGGTTTGGCCAAAAAAACATTTGTAGACTGCACGCATGGTAACAGGAATTCTACCCTCCTCAGTTTCCCCCTAAGAAACACAATATAGAATAACTTTAGGTTGAGGTGAGGATTAAATATGCCCAGAATTTGGGAGTTGTTGATTATTTTCCCCTGATGGGGTAAAGGAGTTAGAAAGTTCAGAACCATTTGGACATTTTTAACTGAAAAGTTCCACTTCAAACACAGCAAAATTTTGAAGGTGGTTGGTTAAAATTGCTTAAAATTAAAATTAAAAGATAATCCAAAGGCATCAGTGATTTAAAAATTAAGTAAGACATCTTCACATGGCACTGACTTAAGCCAAAATCACTTTTTAATGTTTTCATTTCAACAAAAAGCATTTAAGAAGTTTTGACAAAAATAAGCTCCTTTTTCATGTTTCAGTTGCCCTCCTGAACCATATTGCTCTTCTGCCAAACTCTATGGTAACAGGACCTGTCAAGTACACACTGCATACTGATTGGAGCAACTAACATAGCAGGAGTCATTTGGGTCAGGGGTTTTCCAGCAGGAAAAAAAACCCAAATATTATTGTTTCAGTTTCAGAAGTTTGTGATTAGCCTACTAGAACAGGGGGAAAAAGATAATTAAATGTCTTTTTTTAAAAAAATTATAAGTTCATAATGTTTCTTCATGAATCCTTCTGGCACACAAGACTAGACTCATAGCTAAGATGGTCACATTGAATTCTATGAAGATACTCAAATTTACATGGACTCAGCTAACTGAGGAGACTAAAGTATTTAAAAAAAAAAAAAAAAGAAAAAAACAGAGAAAGCAAAACAAAATATTTTTTTCAGAGCACAAGTGCTTCTTTTATTTCAGAGACCGAAGTCATAGCAGGTCACTAAGAAGAGAAACAAAAATAGAAATCCCTATTTTTCCTTACACTGGATTCCTAAACCACATGCTGAGCCTTCACAAGCAAGCAAAAGATGAGGTTTCTTTATTGGTGTACTCCTCAGCTGTTAAGTATAAATTTACACCAGTGTCCTTTATTGATCATTGGCAATATCCGCTTCAATGCTCATGTACAGGAATTACAGGACTGTTTCTAATTTTCTACCTGGAAAGTAACTCTTCCCCACAGAGTTCAGGCAATTTTAAATCCCTCAGCAGGCTCAGCTGCAAGGGCCATTGAGGGGAAGATGCTGCAGACACTGCTGTCCCCTTCCTCATCCCCACTCTCTCTGTAACTAGCTGAAGCCTGATGCATTATGACCAGGGAGATGAGCCACGCAGGCATGACTGTACTCTGATGTGCCCTAAGGTATTCACATTTTTGCACAGCTGCATGTGTGTGGTACAGAAAGGCAAGGAAAAACCATTCTGGCATTTGACATTTTGGGAGAGGGGAGGAAGGACTGTGGTTTTATGGGTTTCTTCCCTCCCCTCCTCCATCACCCCCGTGGTCTGACACCAAGCCTGTTTTCCTACTGTCTGGATATCAGGACAGCAGACACGAGTGCCAGACTGGTTTATGATTTTGCCTAGCAATTATCTTCTATCTTTTGATAACATGCTGTACCCTCCTCCTTCGCAGTCAAGAGCTTTCCTGACACAGACATTCTCTGAAACAGCTCTGGAAACTTCCATCCACTACAGTTTGGAGTTTCCATCCTGTTTCTTTAAATATTTATATTGGAGCAACCTATTGAAATATGCAAGTATATACAGAAAAACCCTTGAAACTGCAGAAGACAGCCAGTTCTACTTTCTTTCATCTACTTGTTTCCTTGATGCAGAAGAGAGAAGCCAAAATACAAGGCTGGAAGGAGTTCAGACTTAAAACACTGGAACACGGTAATGAGTTTTTTTCGATTACTAGACAGAGTTTTATCTATCAGCTTGGAAAATGTTCTCAACCTCTACCAGTGAGGTTAGGAGAAGGTCAGTAAAAATGCAAGAAAGCCTCCTTCCAACAAGGCCCCGATTCAACTATTTCATTTTATGAAACTACATGACAAACTCTAAAGACAGAAAAAGTTCATGAAAACATAATGACCACATTCTTCAGTAACATCTGCATAATGTATTTAATTTGAAGAGAGGTAATGTAGAAGCTTTAAGCCATCCTCATGGTCCCCTAGGCCCAGACCAGATGTGCCCATTCAGTCATGTAATATGGCTCACAGCATCCTGCTATAATTTAAGCCAGTTACCAATGACCCCAGGGGCTGCAGGAGATCATTGCAAGCAGCAGGTGTTCCCATGTAGCATTTCTGACTCTGTGTGTTGCCAAGATGGAAAGCGAATGGAGGAAGAAGATGTCTTTTCAAAGCATTTAATCTATTTTGATAAATCTATTGAGATTTTATTTATCAAAATATATTTTTAAAGCACTTAATCTATTTCTATTATTGCTTGTAAAGCTGTGTTTCTTTATTACCTCTGGAAACAGTAAGATTTTCATTTCACCTCAAACCTTCATTTCCCTTTCATCCTCCTTTGAGGGACTTGCATCATCTGCACAGGATTTCCTCATTAGCTACTTTTCACTTCTTACTTAGAAGTCCCATTACTTGAAAGGACTAAATTTCTGCAACATAATCTCATTGATGCTTTTCTTGAGATAAAAATGATCACTGTTTCCCATAAACCAAAAATTTATGGTTTTCAGTCTCCATGTACTTCCTAGAGTAAACCATTTGCAGGCTTTGAGGACACCCAATCCAAAGTGACCCTGATACCTCCTGTTCAGCTGACATGGCATCTGTTGATCGTAACTGTGAATATAGCTGAAATCTGACTTGACACTTTCCTCTTGCTCCTGATAGACATGCAATAAGAGAACAGTGCAACAATGAACCCCCGCCTCCCTGGATTTCTCCATTCAGAGCATCCCAGCACAGCTGTACAATGGTTTACATATTCAACTTCTTCACACACAAAAACACAACTGCATATCCTGGTGAGATTTCTCTGAATGTATTTAGTTTACTTCAGATACTCTGGAAGTCAGCTGTACTTCATGAACCACTATTTATTTTAAGAAATCAATGACCTGAGGCATTAAGCATGTTCCTCTCTCACCTAGCAGTTGATGAAAATGATTACTTCATCCATCCATTCAATTAGGGAGGTAATTGTCCCCCTGTACTCAGCACTGATGAGGCCACACCTTGAGTATTGTGTCCAGTTCTGGGCACCTCAGCACAGATATCGAGGTGCTGGAGCAAGTGCAGAGGAGGGGAACAAAACTGGTGAAAGGCCTGGAACATAAATCTTATGATTGAGAGAGCTGGGACTGTTTAGTTTGAGGAAGACGAGGCTGAGAGAAGACCTCATCACCTTCTACAACTGCTTGAAAGGACATTGTAGAGAGGTTGGTGCTGATCTCTTCTCACAGGTAATAAGCGATAGAATGAGAGGGAATGGCTGCAAGCTGCAGCAGGGTAGGTTTAGACTTGACATTAGGAAAAAGTCCTTCACAGAAAGAGTAGTCAGTCACTGAATCGGCTGCCCAAGGAGGTGGTGGAATCATCATCCCTGACTGTGTTTACGAGTAGATTGGATGTGGTATTGGTGGATATGGTATAGGGGAGAACTTTGTAGAGTAGGGCTGATGGTTGGACTCGATGATCCCAAGGGTCATTTCCAACCAAAATTATTCTATGATTCTAATTACACAGATCAGGATTTCTTAGAGGAGGCTAAGGGGGTTAGATGATGAGATCAGTGGATTTCAATTGGCACTCAGCACCAACATAACACAGACGTCTTACATTCTTTAATGTAGTTTTATGTCCAAACTTTCTTTATGTCCTTAGTTTTATGTCCTAAGTTTCTTTAGTATGTCCTAACTAGAGTGTCAACTTAGAAGTGAATTCTTGTCACTTATGTCATAGGCTTCAGGTTCTTGTCTTAAAAAGAACACATGCAGCTACATAGATCATACACAGCACAGAAATTTAAAAAGGCAGCTCCTCTTAATATTTAAATCTTGAGATGGGCAGGCTTCCAACTTCTCCTGTGAGCCAGGGCCAGGTGAAAGGTTGCCAAAATAGACAATGCCATCACACTTGGGGATCTTACTCCAAACTAAAGGACAGTCTTGATCACATATGTCCTTCTATCTTGGCAATCTGTATTTTAAGCTCTTTGGGCAAAAGATATGGAGATCAGATCCTACCTGGCAAGTTCGGAGCCACAAAAATATGAGGGAAAAGAATTCTTGCTGTTTACAATCTGAATTTTTCTTTCAGCTTTAAAATAACTTTCTTTTGCTAGAGGCGTTGCTAGTGAATCAGGAAACTTTTGTGCTAAGTAAATATGAAGAGTAAACCCCTCCAGACCCTTTCACTCCTACTGGATAGTATCTTTTTATTGTGGAAGAGAAACTGAGATTGAAATAGGATGATTACCCAAGTAATCATTATTCATAAAAAGATAATGACCACAACAATATTTCTCAGCATTTCCATGGATGCATTCTAATGCAATTCATAATGAAAGAAATCGTGCCAAGAGTGATTCCAATATGCATTTCTAAAACCTCTTCAGGAAGTCATGTGGAAGGATCCTTATCAGATATTGACAGGTTCACTTATAAAAATCAATAAAACAGTCTTGATGTGCATTTTTAAGGAAGTTAAGTAATTAAGGAAATGGTCAGAAATTTACTTCAAATCATTCTCTTTCCTTGGATCCAGCATGTAACTGTTAATCTAAATAAAATGTCTTGATATATTCTGCAGCTGGACACAGCCTGCTACAATGGCACAGGAGAGGAAGAACACACCACTCCCACCATTCCCACTATTCAGGAAATAAAACTTTGTGAGAGGCATTCACAGATATTAATTCATACATAGAAAAGCTAATGGCTGTAAGCGTCCTCCAAAGCCAGTGAAAATAAAGTAGCTGCTTTGTATTATTTTACATGAAAGTTTTTAGAAGTGCAAGATTTTAAGACATAATTTTGATTAGGCTACAGGACTGGTATAGCAAAGTTTATGGAAAAAAGGAAAGAGCCTTCAGCACAGACATGTTAACATCACATAAATCAGTCAAGAGTCAGAGCCAACCCAAGTATGATTTAAGAAATGCGTTAGTTCAAATAACAGAGAAAGTGAAAGCCCCAGGACACAGAGAAAGCAATCTCTTTCCCTTAATATTTTGAATATGACAGATTATAGCACTGTTTGTCTTGGGGCCATTTACACCACCCCAGACTAGGCAAGAATCCTCCTCCTCAGGCAATGATTGGCAGGTTCAATAAAGGAACTCTTTCAAAAGTCAAATGAGGTAATATAAATATCCAAAGAAATCAGAAAAGAGGGGACTATTTATAGTCCATTCATATATGTTTAAATTTATTAATCTAACATACCAGGGAAACAAATGAAGTAAATTATCCCATTACTTTAGCAGTACCTGAGCAAAGTCAAAGACTGTGCTGAGATTTCTTGGACTGACCAAAATTTTTGTGCTACCTCTTGATAAATTATTGTGCTCTCTACCAGGAACCACCAACTTTGAATCCTAAAGAAAAATTTAATTATATCTTGCCTCCTTCTCTCTTAGATTAAAAACAGTACATTTACACAAGATAACATCCAGCACATGACTGTTTGCCAACTTCTCATTCTAACTGAAATAACTGATTGTGCTCCAACATCTCATGAACAAATTCCCAAAATGGTCTTCTAACACAAATTTAGCTCTATAGCTTTCGCTATTATGAAAAAAAAAAAAAAAAAAAAAAAGAAATGCTGCATATCCATGAAAAGGGGTAAAAGGGGTCAGTAAAAGAAACATTCAAGACCTGTGTAAGGGGGAGAAAAGCTACTCAGAAGACAGTCACTCTGATGAGAGCAATTCACCCCAAGAAAGTCAATAAGCAGTTTTCACTCAAAAAAGAGTGGAAACGCAGTGCAGCAACTAGAACATGAAATTTTTTTGGTCTGTCTCAACAAAGATAGCATAAAGTGGAGATAACTAAGTTTTACTGCCTAGAGTAGCAGAAAAGTGCTGAGACAGTACTGAACCCAGGAAGACAGTGGGACCAGACCAAGAACTCAGGCATTAACATCATACCAACATCAAATCAAGTCCTGAAAATAGGCTACAGATGCCTGGATGTTAATGCAAAGACTATGAGCCAAGTCTCTTCTCCATCTACAACTCTATCATTATACCAAAACTTAATAGATGGCAAGAGTTCCCTTGGATGGTGCAAAAAATGGGAATTTGGAAACCCATGTCTGGTTTGAGGCAAAACAAACAACTTTCTTTTCAGTAATCTTACTTTTCAGGCTCCAGCTTATACTTATTGCTATAACAGCCAAAGTCAGTTAACTTTCTTATGTACCAAGTTGGAGGGTTGGCAGGGGAAGAGAGTAGCACTTGTGGGGAGGATTGGACAGAACAGCTGACTCAAAACTGACTACTGGGGTATTCCGTCTCATCTGCGTCATGCTCAGTATAAAAACTGAGGCATCAAAGGTGTCAGCCTCTTTCTTTAATGGCTGACATCAAAGGAGGACTCTCTCTGTTTGCCTGTCTTTGATCCCAATCCATGCATCCCTGA
>VZTM01027546.1:180949-194359 GCA_013400555.1 Jacana jacana
CTGAGTCCAGTCTGGGACTTTCCCTGTACCTGCCAGTCTCATGATCATCATCCTGGGAGATCAATACTGGATTTGTATGTGTTATATGTATTTCGTTATTTTATTATTAATATTGTTATATTTTTATTATTTTTATTTCATTAAAGTAGTTTAGTTTTAGTTACTTTTCAACCCATAAGTCTCTGACTCTCTTATTCTCTCTCCCTTCTCTTCTGGGAAGGCAGAGAGAGGTTAAAGAAAGCATCTGTCTTTTGTTTAATGGCCAGCCGTGGCCACTAAACCATGACACTATGCTATAGGAAGAGAAAATTCAGTGTCAATGAAGGAAGCATGCTTGAATCTTCAGTTTATACATGGAACCTCCTGATCTGTTCTATATCCTTAAAAAGCAAATTTAGCACATCATCCTATTCCAGACTGGCCTTGTACTGGCTTTGAGCAACACTACTTTTAAACCTCAGTCTTGCAGGAGAAACTGGTATGGATGACCTCAACACCCGCAGAAGGACTTAAGCCAGAAATGATAACTAAGAATCTAAAAAATATCATTCCTTTTGCAAGGAGGGAAAGGTTACGTAAGCAAAACAAGATAAAGTCTTATTGATGCAAGCAGATGATTATCATTACCACATTACCAAGATTATAACAAATGACTTGTGCAGTACTGGTGGTAGGTAGCTGAGCCTCTCATGCAATTGCAGCAGAGACAGTTATAGGCATCCCATCATACCAAAGTACTACACTAATCCACTTGCAGCTTCAAGCTGGAAGACTCAAATGCAGTTTGCCATAAAATGAAAAAGTGTAAGACAATGTCAGGCCTATAAACTTATTTTATAGCACAATTTATGTTTTATAACTTATCTGTGAAAATCCTCTCTTTTTCCTCAACATTTACACAGAAAAAAAAAATATTTTAGAACTTTTACTACATCTTTGATTGTATATTTTTTATATACGATATATTTTATATTATTTTCTCACAATCCATGTAGGATAGGACTTGCACAACTTGCGATTAAAGTCTAATTTGTTGGTGTCACAAATCACACTTGGCAACAACCAAGGGTTGAAGTAACCAAGGGTTACACCAAATTAAGGGTTCAGAAATGACCTCAGCAACAAGCAACATTGGATCAGATTGCGAGCTAGTATAAGTGGTAATACAGGCTAAGTTAGAATCAGTGACTGGAAATTAAGTCTTATGAGGAGAGGCTGAGGGAGCTAGGATTGTTCACCCTGGAGAAAGGAAGCTGAGCTCAGTCTCTACAATTACCTGAAAGGAGGATGTAGAGAGGCAGGGGTTGTTCTCCCAAGTCACAGGTGATGGGACAAGAGGAAATGGCCTCAGGTTGCACAAGGGGAGGTTCAAAATTGATATTTGGCAAAATTTTTACACTGAAAGGGTTATGAAACGTTGGAATGGGCTGCCCAGGGAAGCTGTGGATGCCCCATCCCTGGAAGTGTTCAAGAGATGGGTTGACGTAGTATTTAGTGACGTGGTTTAGTGATGTTTTATTTATCAGAGTTAGGTCAATGGTTGGACTAAATGATCTTAAAGATCCCTTCCAACCTAGACAATTCTATGATTCTATGACTACTGAACACTTCTTTTCAAATATGTCTCATAAGCAGCACATAATGCTTATCATCTATATATCTTAATGGTCTCAGCATCCCAAGTCCTACCTCTTCACCATCATGAGACAAGCACAGCTCAGAAGAAATTATAATGAGCCAAAAACCACAGAAATATTTGTAAAAGGTATATATGTAATAAAGCACTAGCATCAATCTCACACCCGGTGTGCAAAACATCCCTTCTTACACTACCCGCTTTGGTTTGTTCAAACTCACCTGGACACTGCTTGCCCCCATAGATTCCCTGTGGTGCCTTGCCCTTTGAGAACCTCACTCACAGTATGGCTGAAAAGTACAGACAGATGCAAACTCTTTTCTTTGACTATATGATATATGGGATTTGAGCATAACCTTGTGCCTTAGTTAATCTGAGCAGTTTCAAACTTACTTGGTATTAGCAAATTCAGAGATGTTACTGTCTGTGTAGGTGCACCTTTTTTCCTGTCTCCACTTGGTAGGGATAGCAGCCAACTATTGCCTTTTAAAACCCCCTCAATATAAAAATGAACCCTAGATGCCAAGAGCCAATAATAGATTTGGTGGATGAAAGTATTCATTTTAATCTAATGTCATTTCACAAAATGTCCAAAAAATGCCGTAAATCCATCATACAGCCATCACTAGCAAAAAGCATCATGAAATGTTACTATCATTGCTAGGAAAGGTTAGGTGACACAATTGAGCTTAAAAGCATTTTGAGGAAATCCCTGTCTATTCATGAGTGTTAAAAAACAAAAGTGTGTTTCTAAAAAGACAGCTTTTTATTATCTTTCATAGGATGGTATGGTTTTAATTTCTTCTCTGTTGAGACAATGAAAAATTAATTGATAAGCCAATGCACCTAGCTTTCATAAAGACCTTTTCAATTTCAAGGTTTTTATGCTCTAATGCTTCTGTTTTGACCATAATGTGGGGGAAAAACACTTCAAAGACTTGTTTCTGTTGAATGTAATAGAGCAATTGATCAGTATTATCTTGAAAAGATGTAGAAAAGCGTCATTTGGAGAGTATGATTCAGGGTCAGTATTCATCTTTACCTTTACTCAGTCTGCACTAATTTCATAATCCGGAAGCAGAGAACCAACGCACAGAGAAAATGCCTGGTATTTGCTGTTAAGAGAGTTAAAAATGGAGAAGAAGGATATGGTTATTTGAACTAAGAAAAACTAATAATTTGAACATGGTTATTCTGCATGTCCTTCACAACAGAGTCTGATGGAGCAGACGCGGTTGGAAAATTTCGTGTCTTTTTTTCTGTTTCTTTTCATACGAACAGAGATGTATCAGCATCACGGTGCTGGCACAGGTATTACCTCACAGTGCTGCCAGGGCACGTGCCTTGTGGTGTGTCTTCCTGACAGGGAAGTTAAACTCACACAATCAAAGAGGAAATCAGATTTCCTTACTCAACTACATGCATGAAAAAGACATTTGAATCTCAAATACCTGAAGCCAAATTTGCGCAAAGGACCCAAAAGTGCAAAAAATCTTTGCAAAATTTTATCTAGGATTACACATGAGTAAGGCACAGTCTGTTCAGATAACTCACTGCACCAAGAGGGCAAATATTGACTGGAAAAGTAATTTTCAGTGAATTACACGTTCATTGTTCAGTTTCAATTTTTCAGTTCCTCCAAGGAATTAGAAACAATTCAGGAGCTCACAGTCTGCTATGTATGTGGAACATGAACATATGCAGGTGATATATATATACATATACATATGACAACATAAACCAGCACGNCCCAGCCAGAATTTGAACTCTCAGAGAATATTTTCCTGGACTCCTATTCAGGAAACAAAATGACAGGTTTACTTATCCACTGAAAATACTAGATGGATGTTACTGAGACGCAGTAACCATGGAGCCCAAATTATGCCATTTTTCACTGTCATTTCCCAGAGTTTAACAACATTATGCTGCAGTGCTTTTGTTTCTAAGACATGGACAGTGCAGTAAGCTGCCAAGAAACATATTTGCTGGACATAATGACTCCTTGGCCTCCATCTGAGGAGGAGTGGCTTAGTGTAATTAAACTCTTCCATGACGCAGAGGACTGGACCTGATGACCAACAAAGGGTTCCTTCCAAATATTTTTCTGTGATTATATGCTGATTAAATACCTGTGTGCATCACCATCTTATTTCCCCATTTTGCTCAAAATTCATCAGGCATGCTTGGATCTGCATCACTGTATGACGTCCAGTATTATATCAGAACCTATGAATAACTGCTCACCTCCTTTCTGTGTCTGTCCCAGTCACTTCTAGTTAGATTTTTTTTCCTTCCCCTTGGTTTTATAAAATTTATTTTTCCTGTGTTGTAACCATAGCCCTTGTACACAGACCTCCCACCAGACTTGCATGCAGAGAGCCAGCACAAGCAGTGTGTGATTTCCATGGTATATTCTCCGAAGATCTGCCAAAAAGATGCCCTTCATAAACTGGAAAAAACCCACAACATTACCACAGACAATTAAAGTTTTACTCCTGCCTATGGTATTCAACTTTAAATAAACTTTGGAGGAGCAGCTGGCCATTGGAGAGAAATCTGAGAAGGAGCTTAAGGAGACCAGCAAGCACTGCACTTCTCTAGTTGTTAGAAATGGTTTATTTGGGTTTTCCTCAGAACAGTCCAATAGGAGAGAGGTCCGAAAGACCTTTTCTGGGGTCTCAGTGACATTGCTCAGTGGGAGACTTACCATGCAGCCAGTGTGGCTCTCTACCACGAGACCGATATGTACTCTGATTCTTGGAGACGCCATCCAAAACAAGGGGAGGCACATAGCCCATCACCAGGAATCAGCTGTTTCAGTTGCAAACTCTTTGGACCAGGAACTGTAACATCCTGTATTCAGGCATCTACTTACTGCCTGCAGCTAGCTGTCATCTTATCTATTGTCTGTATGGCAAATAAATAGCTACCTGAGATTACCTGTGTTGCCTGGACTCTGTTAGGAGAAAACTTCCTATTTGCTTTTAAAGCTCTCACTGAACTGTGCATGGAACTCTGGTTAATCCCTGGGAAGGAAAGCAAATATGTGCAATCCATCTGCATTTAACTGCTGAAAGCTTTTGAATAATGGGATGACCAACGAGTCGGTTTCCTTGATTCAGTTTTGAACCTGACCCTTTTCTCTGTCCAAATATTTTAAACATGCTACATGTGTTCACAACAGATTTCTGGAATGCATTCTTTACAACTAGCCCATGGTGAATGAACTGGGACTCCCAAGTTAGTAACATCAGTTAATACCTTATTGATCAGGTTCGAGATGATCTGAGGAACCTGAACATATACAAATTTGTGAGACCTTATGAGATGCATCCCAGGGTCCTGAGGAAACTGGCAGATGTCCCTAAGTCACTCTCAATCATATTTGAAAAGTCACGGCGGTCAGGTGAAGTTCCCAGTGACCAGAAAAAGAGTCACCTCACACCCATTTTTAAAAAGGGGAACTATGGGAACTAAAAACCACGCAGCCTCACATCTGTGCCCAGTAAGATTATGGAACTGATCCTCCTGGAAGCTATAGCATGACATATGGAAGACAGAGAGGTGATTAGAGACAGCCAGCATGGCTTCATCAAGGGAAAATCGCACTTGACTAATCTGATGACCTTTTATGATAGAGTGACTGCATTAGTGGATATGGGAAGAGGAATTGATGTGATCTATCTTGACTTCTGCATGCCAACACAACAGTCTGGTTTCTAGATTGGAGAGATATCAGTTTGATGGATGGACTATTCAATGGATAAGGAATTTGCTGGATGGTCACATCTAAAGAGTTGTGTCTCAAGGGTCCGTACTAGGACTAATACTATTTAATATCTTCATCGATGCCAGAGACACTGCAATTGGGTGCATCCTCAGCAAGTTGCAGATGACACCAAGATGAGAGGTACAATTGATTCGCTCAAGGGAGGGAATGCTATCCAAAGGGACCTAGACAGGCTGAGAGGTGGGCTCATGCAAATCTAATGAAGTTCAATATGCTAAGGGCAAGGTCCTGCACCTGGGCTGGGGCAATGCCCAATATCAGTACAGACAGGAAGATGAATTAAGTGACTGAAGTCCCGCAGAGAAGGACTTGGGGATAGTGGTGGGGTGGAAAATTGGACGTGACCTGGTAATGTGCCCTTGCAGTCTAGAAAGCCAACCACATCCTGGGCTGCAACAAAAGAAATGCGGCCAGCAGGTCAAGGGAGATGATTCTGCCCCTCTACACTGCTCTGGTGAGGCCCCAGCTGGAACACTGTATCCAGCTGTGGGATCCCCAGCACAAGAAAGACATGGACCTGTTACAGCCAGTCCAGAGGCAATCATGAAAATGGTCAAAGCCTGGAACACCTCACCCATAAAAAAAAGTTAAGAGAATTGGGTTTGTTTAGCCTGGGTAACAGAAAGCTCTGGAGAGCCCTTATTTTAGATTTTCAACAATTAAAGGGGGCTTCAAAGAAAGATGGAAAGAGATTTTTACCAAGGCCTGTAGAGACAGGAAAAGGAGTGGTGATTTTAAGCTGAGAGAGGGTAAATTTAAACTAGATATTAAAAATAGACTTTTGACTTTGAGGATAGTGAGACACTGGACCAGGTGCTCCAGAGAAATTGTGGATGTTCACTCACTGGAAGTGTTCAAGGTCAGGTTGGACAGGACTTTGAGCAAACTGATCTAGTGAAAGATGTCACTCTCTATGGCCAGAAGGCCAGAACTAGATGATCTTTAAAGTCCCTTCCAACCCAAACCACTCTATGATCATATTGAGGAGTGGAAATATGAGTGACATATATTACTGCTTTGGAAAAACATATATGGCAAATCGCACAAGAAGACAATAGGAGAATTGCTTCGTCTGATTCCGAATTGTCATTCAATTTTAGCAAGCAAAGGCTGCCGTCAGTAATGAAAGAGAGACAGAAGTTTTATTACGTGGCAACAAATTAGTATAGAGACTGCAAATGCGTCGTTGAACAGTTCCCAGCCTCACCCTTTACCCATTGTTCTGGTGAAAAGATTTGCTTCCTACGTGCACCAAGACAGCAGAAACTAAGGGGTGAGGAAACATTACTATGGCTTAGGTAAGAGTGCTCTCTTCTGGCTACACATCTGAAAGAAGAAAATCAGAAATTATCTACATTTGCCTAGACATTAATTGAGAAAAGTCTCGTGATAAAGAGTGAGGGTTTTGTTCATCAAGCCAGTAAATGACTGCTTAAAATATAAGTAAGATGATAACTACAGATCTGTTTCTCACTCTGAATGGTCCTCTGTATTCCTCTTTCAGATATGTAAATATTTTATGAAGTGTCAGGTTGTTGGGTTTTTTTGAAATATGTTTGATCTTTTTAAATATGCTAAAGATAGCAAAGCCTAATGATGTACCAAAATACATATTAACATTTTCCTTTTCTGCCACTTCTGTAAAACCTCAAAAGAGATCAGTGTATTATTATTAACCCACAAAAATGTGTAGAAGCAGATATGACAGCCAGCTGCCTGTTATGTGACAGATATTACAGTGCTTCCAGAATACGGCTCTCCTCCTTTTCTAAGGCAAACACCGACCTCTATGGGCAACACATAATGGTGCAAAATAGATTTACTAAAGAAAGGCCAGACATGCTTGCAAAAGTATTTCAGAAAGCTTCATGCACCTTTCTGTAAGAGAAAGTATTACACTGATGTAGAATAAGGATAAAGATCCTTTCTCTGGATGCAATTATGAACTTCAGAAGGAGTTACATCCCTCACCAAAATGGCTTTCAGCAGTTTTGTGTCGTCCTTTAGTGGAACATATTTTTGCCTGTAAACAGACTTAATTCAACAAGCACTATTAATACCAAGGGAATGACACACAAAAATATTGCCTCAAAGCTTGAACCACTCCAAATTGCTGCCTCGCACACTGAAGGTGGTCCTGAGCACCCAGGACGATGAGGAAATACAGGCATTTCAACTGCAAGCCTTGAAGGTGGCCCAGCCATGGCCCCGGGGTCACACAAAGGATATAAGGATGGGCAACCAGGGTGAAAAAGCACATTTCATGGTGGCAGAGGATTGCCAGTTGGGAATATAGCTTCTCATCCCTCTTCAAAGGCAGAGCACTGCCAGCAGGTGCAGGATCATCTCTTTCTATGGATCAGAGACTTGGTCCACACCAGGAGAAAAACAAAGACACAAAACACAAAAAATAAGAAACAGCAGTGGATGAGCAGGAAGACAGAACAAGTCGTATCCCAACAGAATGAGGACAGAGTGGTCTGGCCACTTCTGGAGAAGAGAAGAGAGAGGGGAGATCTGATCAATGCTTATAAATACTTAAAGGATGAGTGTCAAGAGGATGAAGCCAGCCTTTTTTCAGTGGTGCCCAGTGACAGAGCAAGAGGAAATGGGCACAAACATGAATATAAGAAGTTCCATCTGAACACGAGGAGAAACTTCTCTACTGTGAGGAAGGCAGAGCCATGGAACAGGCTGCATCAGAGAGGTGGTGGGGTCTCTGTCTCTGGAGACGTTGAAAAAGCACCTAGACACATTGCTGTGCAACTTGCTCTAGGTGGACCTTCTTTGACAGGGGCGTTGGACTAGATGATCTCCAGAGGTCCCTTGCAGCCCCTCGTCATTCTGTAATTCAGTACTACTGCCTGGTTGCAGGAGGCTGCTCTGAACTCTGCAATGAAAAAAATAAATAAATAGGCCAAAATTCTAAAGTTTACTATGCCTCAGGGCCACAACACGGCAAGACACTACAGCTCCATGATTAACAGGACATGGGAAATACATTGCTCCTCTTCCTACTCTTTATTTTAATCTTCCTTAAGTTAATGACATGGATGCAAGCAAATGGAGTTTTCCTAATTGGTTTAGGATCAGTTTCTATGTCAAGATTTAATCCACCTTTTTGCAACAAAGGATTTTTTAAGCCAATGATGAAGAACTGCAGTTTCATAAATAATCTTACAAATAGAAATTCTTCATCATAAGATATAAAACTATCACAAAATAGCACTAGTGATCAATTTTTAAATAGTTTTCTGAAATCATGTCATATACACTACAGCCTGCTAGCAGGAAAAAAAATAATTTTAAATTAAAGATATTAAGGGCACATTTTAATATAAAACTGTAAAAGTGATATCTCATCAAAAGTAAGGACGAGGGGGAAAAAAGAAAAAAATAAAAAGAGAAAACCTAAAAAACTTACCTGCTGTACAACACTGTAAACTGTTTCAATGACATTTTTAGGCCTCACAAAGCTTTTTGGACATACAATTTAAGATGCCACCTCCACAAGGCATACTGGGCATTTTTAAAAGTGTTTTTATTTTCCTGTTACTTGCAATAGGGAAAAGCTAGAGGGTGATGAAGTTAAGTCATATCCAGGCCTTGCACTGAATAACGCTGTCACAGAGAAGGAAATTAATGCCCACAATCTGAAGTTGTAAAAATAAATGAAACAGATAAAAGTAGAAGGTCAAGCATAAGCAATGATATTAACTATAATACTCAAGTACAAAGCAGTCTCTAATGTGACCCTCTGTCTCCAAAGAACTGGAATTTGACAAGTTTATATATAGAAATCCCCTGCTTGGCCTCTTTCCTATCCATACATCCTCCTCTTGTTGGTCTGTGGAAAAGCCCCATCAACTGCTAAATTAAATTGTGTCTGCATGCCACTGTCTGAAAACAGTGATAATGTATATTTTCATAAGGCATGAAATTTCTTGCTTTTGCCCTTTGGAACAGAGCCAAGTGAGCTTCCCAAATTAATGGGATCTTCCTTTAAAATTAACAATTATCTCATAAAAACCCTTTAAATATTGCATAAGGAAGTGAAATAAATTAATTACCTGAAATCTCTGACAGCTAGAGCATGTCAGGTAGGAAATAGCTCAGGGCTGGTTTAGCAAATAGAGACATAGTCAAGCAGGAAGCAAAAACAGGCAAAGAAAGAATGAACAAATGTAAATACACTTCTACATAAATGTTAGAATTTAGGAGGGAAAACATTAGTCAAGTAGAATATCTAATTTACAGTGAAAATATTATAATTTCAGTGTCTCAAAATTGTGATTTATTTTTTTTTTTTTTTTAAATTGTGACATGATGCTTGGATCCTGGTGCTGCTGTTACCACGATAATACCTCATCAAACCCAGGTTAGGAATGCCAGCATGAGAGCATTTTCTCCTGGGCAACATTTCTGTATTGTCCTCCTGCGCTATACCAAATACACAGCAACTTTCAGCTTAAATTTTGAGTTATAGAAAAAACCAATGATAACACATAGCTTTTTCTTTCATTGCAATAATCTTGGTGAAGAATTTTGGCAGGTCTCCAGCATATTTATGATGTTATTTCTGAGGATAAACAATGCTTTAACATTCAATTGAATTTATCAATACAGGGGGAAACTGATTTCTCTTATCCTTCTTTCCAATTTTATTTCTAAGATAACGGCTTCCCCCGTCTCTCCCCCATTTTTCAACTAATTTGCAACTGATCCTTAAACAACTGTTACAGTGTTAACAATTTAAAAAACTAATCAAAGACTGGCTGAAGTTGGAGGCACCTCTGGAGATTGTCCAAGTCCAACCCCCCTGCTCAAGCAGGGTCAGCTAGAGGGTGTACAGGACTGGCTAGTTGGGTGTTGAGTATCTCCAAGGAAGTACTTGTAAACTGTCCTTTATCAGTGTTCATCCACCTTCACAGTAAAAAACATTTTCTTGTATTCCTAGGAATTTCCTGTGTTCCAGTTTGTGTCCATTACCTCTTCTGTCACTGGGCACCACTGCCCAGAGTCAGTCTTCTTTGTAACCACCCGTCAGATATTCATAAATGTTTATAAGATCCCCTTGAGCATTCTCCTCTCCAGGCTGAGAACTCCCAGCTCTTTTGACCTCTCTTCATACAACAGATGTTCCAATCCTTTGATCATCTTTGTGGCCCTTCGCTGGACTCACTCCAGCTAGCTCACATCTCTCCTGTACTGGGGAATCCCTGACTGGACACAGTATTCCAGATGTGGCCTCACAATGACATGGGCCAGCTCCCTCAGCAATCATGGGTTCACCCCACATCCCATGGACTTGATCCCATCTGTTTAAATGTTCCTTAACCTGATCCTCCTGCACCATGAGAAGGAGGAGTCTTCCTTGTGCAAGACTTTCTGGGGTCAGGAGGATGGGGATTAGTGAAGGCAAGTCTTAATGAGGACTCAGACTTCTGGCAAGCTTTCAGTTTTATCAAAGGTCACTGCTAGGTGGACAAAAACAGGACTAACAGTTAACTGAAAGCTAGTCCTTACTAGTCACAAATTACACAAAACTTCAGTTAACCGAAGGTACCACCAACCCCTTCAGAGCTAGGTTTCCAAAAGCTCTTGGTACCCTGCAAGTCTTGCTCACTATATGCATGGGGCAAAACCCCTCACATTGCACCTATATAACATGCTCTCCCTCTATATGGCTTTTTTTAACTGGGTCAAATTTGCTGACATTGGTGAAACAATAAACTGCCTCCAGAAGTGCATAAGCACTTTGAATGAGCTGAAAGTTAACAATGGACTAAAACTGAAACCATAAAAGGAATGGAGTTGTTTTTTGACCAGTTTTACCCCAGCAGACATTATAAAACTTACAGTGGGATAAGCCCACCAAGTAGAGAAAAAGAAATGTGCCATGAGACAGATCAAACCACTTCAAGTACAACAGTTTCCAGCTTCCCATAGCACATCAGCGGCAGTATTTCCCAGTTCTCCTTAACTGCACAACCACAATGAGAAACAAGTTCAAGGGGGGGGAGAAGTCTTGGTTAAGGTACCTCACTGTACTCTGGTCATTTCCACACAGGCTCACCAAGAAAAGCATGGCCATGGGCACCAAAGCCAGGGTCCCCTCCCTTCCCCACCCCTGTTCATTACTTATCAATATTTCCACAGAGCCCCTATCCTTAAGCTCATGTGAGCAACAGCGTGGGTGAGAGATGGGACCTTCTCAGTTGCAAAGCATCCAACTACGTGTAAGAGCTACAGCTGCAGATGTTTAAATATAAGTCTTCCATTTAAAGCTGCTCTGAATTTAAATTATGTTTCTTTAAATGTTTCTTAATGCCACATAAGACACTGTTTTCCACAGAAAAAAATTCTCTCTCTCCCTTTTCTCATTTGCATTCTGTAAGTACCTATTTCTTTAAATTAATGAGTATCTAGGTATGACTGGTTGATTCATTTAAATATTAGCATCATTTCCATGAATAGTTTTATCCTTTTTATAAACAGGAGACCTGTCACAATTCAGAACCATGTAAAATGCCAGCAGGGTTGTAATGATAGCTTTCCTGAGTACAGTAACATGTTCTAATACCGTGCTTATAATCCATCTGTATATCTTCAGCATTTTTAATATGCCTTGCTCTACAATACCAAGGTGCCATCTGCATCTCTTCTTCTAGGCTGAGTTGTTTTTCTCCCTTCCCAATTATATCTATGCACTAAATCCTTTAAACCTCTATCCAGTCTGCAACTTCATTGGCTCAAACTAATAAACAGAATTTTCTAATTCTCTTTTGATAATCCTATTACCTGTCCAAAGCTATTTCTGCAAGGGTCATCACTAGAGAGATGTAAATCTGAGTCCAGGTCTATCTGTGGTCAGTTGTAATCCAGCTCCTCTCCTGGAAACCACAAAGGACATTTGTCAGCACGCAGAAAAAGCAGAGCTGAGCAACTGAGTCTCTCAGGTAGTGATTTGTATGTTGATTGCCTTTTGAGTTTTATTTTAGTATGGGAATAGAATACGGTGTTTTAAAAATAGACACAGTTGTTAAAATTTATTGGCTGTGTATTAAGCATTCTAATAGACAAATTTAACTCATACAGTATCTTAGAAAAACTTCACCTTTAGCCTCAGGCTGAAAAGTAGGTGTTGAGAGAAAAACTAATGCCAGATTTCCAGTTATTAATCTGGCAGGCTGTCTTGATTAAATTGAGAATAACAAGCTACGAGACTTGTTATTATGCATGCTTTAAATAGAGGTTTTGCTCTAGTATAGACAGTAAGTGGTGCTTCACTCCAGGTGGAGTAATGTTGGAGAAGAGAGACTATATTTAAAACTATATATAAAATGTCTGACCGCTGAGCAGCAGACAGTGCCCAGACTATTGGAATAGTACACCTATGTATATTTTACCAGAATTTATATATTCCTTACATGGAATTCTCCTTTATATAGAGTCTCTTTATTCGACTTTGTCATTGACTTAATTAAAAATGAGATTTCTGCCCTTTTGTAACCTGTCTTTGAGTAGTAACCTGTATATAAGAGTCTGCAAGAGAATATAGATACATAATTTCTTCCGCCTGTACTGGGGTGAAGTTCTGTGCTCCGGTGAGGGTGAGTCAGGGGTTCAATATCTGGGATAATCCCCCCAAAATTTTCATGCCATCATTTTCAGAGCCTCCAAGAAACTCTGTATGCTAACTTTAGGATAAGTCCTTCTTATGTGGGTATCTAATTTCAGTCTCAGAATTGTTTTCTTTCAAAGAATGTTTTGGTAGATATAAATATTAGTGTGAAATAATAATAAATCAAATGTATTAGACATGAAATTTCACTATGCTTCTGGTGTGACAGCAATGATTATAGGCAGGTTGCAACCATGTAACTAAAGGTATAAATGAGGTTACATGAAATGATGAAAAAAATGACCCTGTCTAGCTGGCGAGCCAACCTACTTTGAGGGTAACCTGCCATTGATAGCAATG
>VZTM01027549.1:1484-16575 GCA_013400555.1 Jacana jacana
AAAATGAAGAAAAAAATTGCAAAATGCTTCAACTAAAGTTTAGGAATAGTTTTGTTTTTGTAGAAATAAGTATGAAAATAACAATTTGAATGGTTAATAATAGTAATGGCAGCAGTTTTGTTGAAAATGTGTTGTTTGAATTCTTGTTCCTGCCAGGCATGGTTTGCATATGTAATTAATAATGAGAGCAATTACTGTTTTAAGTGGAACACGTTGTTAATATGCAGTGATCTCCCATGCTATGCTCACGCATATGTATACTATATTAAGTAGCTTGTTTTCTGAGTGATGGATAGAGTACGTGTGAGTTTAAGTGGTTTCAAATACCTCCAGAAACTTCTGTGTAATTGATTTGTATTTGGTGAGCAGTGCTAGCTGTGGGGTTTCCACCAGGTTTTGGGGCAGCTTGCACGTTATTTGAAAGGGTACCAAAAGGAAGAAGGCTTTGTATTAATGATACAAAGATCCTTCTTGCTCGCTGTGCCGATCTGAATCTGTTAACAACCTATTTTTCCAGTTTAAAACCAAGGTGTTAATAAGTGCCAGTTCTTTCTGTCACTTTCACTAAAGGGAGTGGAATTAAGAGGAAAAAACCTCTAGAGTCTTTGTAGATCTGGGATAGTCTCTGAAGCACATACTGGCAGGCACTAACTGAGGAGGTTACTGCTGGTGGTCACTGTCTCTTCAGTGTGTGTGTATGTATTTAATGTGGTGTCACATTTGGTTAATTCGTTTCCGTTAATAGGATTTGATATTGAAGGAATTGCCTTTTAGTGTTAAGAATTAATAAAAGGGATTTGAAAGAAGACTTTGGAAAGCATGGATGCAGAGTGGAGGGAAGATGGTCAGGATCTAAAGCCGATTATTGGGAAAATCTGAATGAGTTTATTTTAATTTTTTATCAGAAAAAATGGACAAAGGCTGTTACTTGTCCAGCGAAAGCAGTAGAGACCAGTGTGAGGTAGAGGTTACTTCATCCTTTAGTTTAACAAACTGTTACCCCAGTGTAATAGAATAGGAAATGGCAGTCTGTCCCAATGTCAGTGTATGTACTTCTGAAGCCCAGCTGATGTAGTGAGCCTCCATCCACGTGGACTGGGAGTAGCTGTACACATTATGCAAAATATGGGAGACCAGTGGATATGTATGAATGCATACCAAAGGCATAGGCATTACTGGAAAGGCAAAATCCTATATAGTGTTCTCCTTCCCCTCCATTTAGATTTTCTATTTTGCTCTTTAATAGTTGTCTTAAAATTTTGTTAAATATTTGTAATAGATTCCTTTACATAAAATGGACTTTTGCATTATTGATTACACATGTTTTCAAATAATTGATTAAGAATTAAAAAAAACCCTAACAACCTCTGTGTTTGAAAAGTCATTAGAAAATAAAGATGTGAATGAAGCCTGACTTAACAATGAGTTAAAATTTGGTATGTAGCCTTGATATTTTTGGAAAGTTGTCAGTAGTTATTGGTAGCATATATTGAAACAAATTATAGCTGTTGCTGAAAACCTGTGATATTTGTTGAGAATGCAAAATCACTTAGGTGTTGAGTTGCAGTCACCTCTTGAATAATCTGATGTCTTCAGACATAACTGCTCTGCCGAAAGATGAATGACTTATAAAAAGTCAGCTGAAAGCAGGTAGTATTGACATCGCCTCACCCCAAACCATGTCTTTTAGGGACTACATTTTTACAATAATTTAACTAGTTGCATTAAAAAATGCCAGCAGAGTCAACAGTAAGTATGCTTTACAAAGTATTGGGAAAATGGGCTGTACCAAATTGCTTTTATTATTACATGGGAGTGCAGTTCCTGTCTTCTTGCACAGGTTTTAATCTTGGTTAGCAGCATTAAGCAAATTACTTTGCATTTACATTCATGTAAAGGAGTAGTGTCCATAAGATAGACATTTGCTGTCTTTTTGCTTTTGTATGGGGATCAAATGTACATTTCTGTATTTGGGTGAAATCCACCTTCTAATCAAAATAAGAATCTTCCTGTGGCAAGAGCAGGCCAGATCATCACTGCCTGTAGCATGGACATTCTCTCAAATGTTTCTGGACCTAAACTTTTCACAAAGAAAGCAACTTGTGGTGCAGTAACGTAGGTAGTTGAAAATAATAACTTTATTTATTTTCCAAATTTATCAAATTGCAATGATGTTACTTTGTAATTTGAAGTACGTGTAGCTCTGAGATTTTGAAGAATTGCTCTGATTTGGGAGGAATGCAGATTCATTAAAAAGAAAAATAAATCCCATCCCATTCCAGTGGGATGGAAAGATATTTCCTGCCTGTTTGTTGTATACAATTTAAGAAACCATGTGAAGTAGTCAGATTTGATGCATTATAAGTAGATTTATAAATCTCTATCACAGGACTTTTCTGGGGAAGGATTAACAGTGCTTTTTTTCGTTCTCCTTTGTTTTGGTTTGGTCTTTTTTCCAACTTTGATCTTTCTTTATAGTTAGGTTGATTTTTTTTTTTAATGAAAATTCATCTGAACTGCTGTGGGCCTTAACTTTTGACTTCTTAATGTATGAAATTTTTTGACACTTCTGTAAGCCTTCCTGAAAAGGATCCTTTCTTTTTTTTTTTCTTTAAACTTGGATACCAAACGTTTTTCAAGAGTGTTTTGCCAACAGTGGCCTCTAAGATGGAAAACTCAGGAATAACTCTACTGGGCATAAATTGCTGAGTTTTGGGAGTGAGGGCAGGTTGTATGAGAGGAGGTCAGGAACTGCTCTGTGCCTGTCACAGCTGCTTCCAGCCAGCTTTGAAACCAGTGTAAACACCCCAGTGTGTGCCAAAATCTCAGCTAGCTTGAGGAGCCAGTGGCATATCTGCTCACAGATATTTCAGACAGAGCAACAGCCATGAAAGGCAGGAGATGTGACACTGGGGACAGAGCTAGAGACACACCGTTGGAAGGAGGTGCTCCATGCCAGAAGAAGCATAACCCCTAAGGGATGCTGGCCACCAGCAACATGTGCTGGGTTGGGGATGCTCCTGGAGGGACTATAGTACATAGGTCTGTGCTGGAGCAGAAGGAAATGAACAAGAGACAAGGAACAGTCGACTAAAACTGCTATGTGCATGACCCCAACCTCTTCTATTTACTGCCCATCACCTCACCAAAGTACTTGTGATAGATGGATCAACAAGGGAAGCTGAGGTTAGGGGCTGAGGAGGAAAAGTGCTGGACTGAAGTTGAGCCTGAGAAAGGAGAGGAAGGATGTGTTCCCAGGTGTTTGCTTAATTGTTTATTGTTATTGTTGTACCTGAATCAGTGGTCAAAACTTTCTTTTAACTGGCATAAATTAAAGTACCAATTCTCTGACTTGAGTCTGGTTTTCCTGGGACAGTAATGAAGCAGCCAGTTGTTAATAAACAAACCTTTGTTTAGTCCATATATACTGTTAGTTATACATATGTACTGCTAATTATTTAGAGATGCATTTCTTTCAGGTAGATTCCTACTGAGTGTTATAATCTGTCTTTAAAGCAAAATAGAATTATGTGCAGTAAGGTCTCGTAATGCTGGTGGCAAGCGTTAGTGGCCTTCCAAGGAAAGTGACCCAGCTTGCTTTCATATCATTCTTTTCACTATTGTATCATGCTTTAAATGTGGAAAAATGTAAGCTGTAGGCTCTTGATTGCATGCTTCGCGTTGTGTAGTGGCTTAGTTCAAAATGGGCATAGCTTTCAACATTCCTTTGGGGTAGTATTGATTTATGTAAAATTTGCTTTCACATTGCCACATTATATTGTGGTATATCCCAGAGTTAAAATTAAATAAAAAGATGTTATGAATTTTTTCAATATTTACTCCAGGACTTCAGCAGGTGAGAAGAAAATTCATATTTATATTACATTCCTGTACTGTTCTGGATGCCAGGAAATCAGCAGTTTTTCTCTATACCTTTCTGTGTAGAAAATCACTGCTGACAGGGAAAACAGCTGGAAATGCTGGCAAAAAGCTAGAGTGTCTTGGATAAACCATGTGGATTTTAATCTATAGACTTCTGAGAAGAGTGCTTGTTGAAAATGTTTGATTTCTTTTTTAAAATATCACATTATATTAGGTTTCGATTTACTGCTGTTTGTAGAGAGAGACTAGAATTACCAGTAACCATCTATCACTATGAACAAATGCGTGATGGCCATGGGATGGATGCGGCTTGCAGCTTCATTTCATACAGTGACTCTTCGTGTTACTGCTGAAGAATATTAAGACTATTTATTATAGGGCTTGAAAGACACATTTGAGAAGCCTCTTGTGGCAAAACGTTTCCTAATATTTGGTACATTCTGAAATCTACGGTGATTTCAATTCCACCAGTTTGCCTCTAAGTAATTGAATTTTATCTTTCAGCAGGTCCAACGGAAGGTTTGGGAAAAATAATACAAAGATTTCCTCAGAAGGACTGGGAAGACACTCCTTTTCCACAGGGAATAGAGTTGGTAAGTTTGCATTATATTTTGTAATTTTTAGGATTTCTTTCACATGCAGTTGGAAGATACATCTCACTTGATGAGATGATCTGTACTGTCTAACCTGACAGGGAATGGGTAGAAATTATGTGAGAAGAGGGGGTAGGTAATAGTTTTAAGTAATAATAATTTTGGCTAACAGAAAATAATTTACTCTGGTTGGAACCTCAAAGTAGGTATTCCTAGAATACAGAAAAAGTCTGCTGCAAATTTAGAAGAAGTGTATTTAAACATTTGTTTGTGTCAGTAATTTTATTGAGTACATTTTTAGAAGGATCCTTCAGATGACAAATGGCTTTTCATTGTCATGTTCAAATAAATACAAATATGTATTTGTATACTGTAGATTAAAAAAAGGAATTAAAATAATATGCCAATAAACTAGTTTGATTAAAATGATCTGTCTTTACTCAGTAATCTGTCCTTGATATACAGCATAACAGGGGCTAACAAAAATGGGACACTGCACAAGGCAGTACAGTGATCTATTTCAAAACCCCTCATCAAGTACGGCTTCATTCTCTTCCTTAGTCTCATGATGTGAGATGCAATGAAAAGGTGTATCTTACTCATCTGGATCAGGGACTCCAAAAATCCTGCAGATAAATGAAATACTGTGGTCATACTATGCAAATTAGATTTCTGAGAAGTCAGAGTGAAACTCTTACTGCTGTGAACTTGGGAACTTCTGGGGCAGGATGAGCTAGAGAAGAAGGCCTCTAGGAAATGTTGCAATAGAAGTCTTTGTGCTGTGAGACAAAATCAGTTGCAGAGGACAAAGGCACTGGCTCTTCATTGACTTTGTTACGCAGATATAGCAAGCTTTTACCAGTGTGATACTTCCAACCAAAGTTCAGCATACTTGCTTAGTCATAGCATGTCATTGGCCATGTGTTGTCTTCTCCAGAGAAGAGAGGGGAGGGGATCTTGGTGCTTACTGCTTGCTCTGATGTGGCCGAGGTTTATGTTATTCACTGTGTGCTGGTGTACGCGACTGGTTGCTCGTTTTCTTCAACAGTGTGGTTTTCATTTCTTCATAGTCAAGCATAAGCCTTATGTGTTGGGGGGGGATGTCCTACATTAATTACTGGTGCAAGCATTATTTCTGATGCACGTGATGGATAGTTACAGTATTTGTGGTACACTTGCATAATACTACATTTGGCAATGTGGTGGTGTGCTGTAACAGTGGAAGCTCCTGCTTTCTCTCAAGTGTTCCTACTACGGTTACAACATTATACCACCCTGTATAGCAATTGCCGTTTGCTGTAACTGGTAATTCTCTGCTTAATACAAGCCTACCCAGCATGGCCTTGATAACTACTGACCGAGTTCAGATAAGTGGCTTTTTAATACAATACACACAGTTGTAGTTCATTAGAGGAGAAATAAACTTTGTTGCCAAGGCTTAGGGATGTTTTCTTTTTTTAACCACTCTAGGGGCTGAGCTATGTGGTTTGATCCTGCCTTAAACAACTGCGAGAGTTTGAATCTTACTGAGTTTTTGTCATACAAATCTTCCTTATCTATTTCAGAGGAAGTAGTGTGTCTGACTTCCAGGGATGTTTTCTAATAAATGATCAGAGCTTCTCTTAAAGCGGTGAAACTTCTTAGGTGATATGTCTATACTAAATGTTATTTCCCATTCAAGTTTAATAGTAGGATTTTAGCACTAAGAAACATAAGAAAACACCTTTCTAAAGGAAGATATTTTTTTTTCTCTTGATTGAGCAAAACATTATTTCTGTGTCAGTTCTCAAATGACTCATTAGGCAAAGCCATTAAGACTTTAAACTTTAAAACAAAATCCGATGACTTAAAAGTTAAGAACATCTATTCAGCCAGTTGGCAAAATTAGCAAAATTTTTATTTGTTTCCCAAATGTAGTAATAAAATTTTAATTCATTAAGATTGAGGCATTAGAGATGTTGCAAAGATCAAGTAGTAAACAAATTACTGATGAAACTCAGATTTTGGTTTAATGTTTTTTTCAAGGTTTTGGGTGAGTGCAATGTGAATCAACATTAATTCCTGGACCATGGAAAGGAAAAAAAAGATGTGTTATGGTTTTCTGTTTGTCACTTAAAGAGCAGCTTTAATATCATTAAGAGAGTAATAGACAAACTGGAGCTGGGGGTGGGGAGGAAGAAAGAGGGTAAGAACAGAATATATGATGTAAATGTATATGAGAATGAAGGTATTTATGAACAGCATTTAGTTCTATGAGTAATTTGAGTTAAAATTCTACCCTTTCAGTAAAGAATCTTTATGGAATTATATGGTTTCTCTGAAGTGGAAAAATGGAAAAAAAACCCAATAATTAGTATCTGAAAAACATGCTTCACTGTTTTCATGAAGGAAAAAAAGGCCAAAGCTTTTCATGCTCAGTGATAGATTGAATGGAAATTTGATTTTTGAGTCTTGTCTTCTGTGAAGAAGTTAGTTCTTCTGCCATGAATCACGGAGATCTTCGGCTGAAGATTGGTGGAGATATTCCTGCCCTCCCCACCCACCACCCGCTCTGTTGTAAAGTGAATTATTTGCCTGTGNTCCACTGAGGCTTTTGTGGGAGGCTCTTCTCCTTCCCCAACCCTGCATGTCCCCCATGTCTCTGCACTTGAATTCATGTGATCATGTTTGAGGCATAAATTAAGACAATGTAGGGAATGGAGTTGGGCACGTAATTTTAAAGTTAAATAATAACAACATTGCAAATAACATTTTTCATTATGTTGAGCCTAGTTTTGAAAAATGGGCTAACATGGGAAAAACTGTGCCTAATGGACCTGCCCATGGCTGAGTGAAAAGGGATCATTTGAGAACATCTAGGAATTATCCAGGAAAGATGAGGACCCTATTTCAACTTCTAGCCTTGACTATATTTGTAGTTTTCTTAATTTGGCACAAATATGTGGAGAATTGGGTCATTATAAAATGTAATTGAAACTTGAACTTTATTGAAGAGTGTTATATTTGCTGTATATATATTCTGTATTAAAGGATTACTTAAACAACACTTAAGTTATGGAATAAATACATTGTTCAAAATTCAACAGAAATACACTTTATGAAATTTCATTGAAGTGTTTTAATTTGTCTTGTTAAATAAATGGTGTGCCTTCTGGTTGTCAGTGGTAAGTGAGCAAAGCCATGATTCTCTGTTGAGGGAAAGATACTGTCAGTAGGTCTCAGTCAGTGTATCTTCTTAGAGCTTCTACTTGTCTGCATCTCATCAAATGACCTGAAGAGATTTTTCGTAGCCTTACACTTCACATTTGCCACTTCTCTAATGGCTTTGCAGCTTTGAACTTTGTTCTGTTTATAACTGAATACAGAAACTTTGCTAAGTGGGCCATCGCCAAATTGCTGTGAAACATATCTGCAGTTTTTTGTAACAGATTACAGTAGTTAGTAAGGGCCCCAGAACTTTTTATACTATTTGTTAAATAGTCTGATGTAACATATTTTGTTAATATTATATGCCATACATACTGACTAATAAATAGTGAATTTACTGCTTGCTTCAAAAGCAATACAATGCTCCATTTCCATTTGCTGGGAACTTTTGTGGGCTATTCAAGAGGCATATAGGAAACTTGAACTTTTCTTTTTTGTAATGTCAGTTAGAATCTGAGCATCTTCAGTTTAGTGGCAAGCAGCAGTCCACCTGCAGTTTGCTGACAAATAAAAGTGAAGTGAGGTTCCTCGGGTTTCATGGCAGTAAGCTGTCTTTGAGGAGAAGAGATTTATACTTGCTCTTCAGGTTCATAAGGTATTTGGCTCAGAAAAACATCTAAGTCATTGGTTTTCAGAAGAATGCAGTTAGAACATACCAATTTGATAGTTGCCCCTCATGATACTTTAAATGAGCATGTTTGGGTATCTTCCACAGTCTGTCTCAGACAAGTTATTTCAGCTTTACACATATACAGCTTAAGTTTAAAAATAACCTCCTAAAATCAGCTGAGACGTGGGGCAGTTTACAATTAGGATAATCAAACTTCTTGTTCTTGCTTGTAGAAAGAATCCTTGAGAGAGCATGTTGGCTGAATGTTAGCTTTATATTTCTGCATATTTTTCTTATTCATAATCCAGTTTTAATACTGCTGTATACTTTCCTAGACACAACTAGTTATACATCAAAGGAGGAAGCTTTGGTATGTAATGTTACACTGTAAACTCATTTCTGCCCCGGAGCTAAATTAGCTAAACTGTCATCTGCATTACTCAGCGTTGGGAGGCTAATGTTAATTAGGCCAATGAAAGTTATAACTAGAAACAGATACGTTGTCTTAAATTTAAACTAGTTATAATGTGTTTATGCAGATTGTGACTAGCAGGGAAGAAAATTTTCCACTATAACCTGTAATGGTATAAGTAGCAGTAGTAGTGTCATGAATGAGTAATTTTCATTTCAAGTATGTGCAAGTATAGAAATGAACATACATTTCTAGACAAGTTAATCAACTATCCAAATAATTACTTAAATTATAAAGTTTAATTTTAAATTATAAAAACTGTTACTTAATCCTGTCCTTTGAAGATAGCTTACACGTGTTACGATATGAAGAGAAATGCTCCTGGAGCAAAGCTGTATGTGTCCCTTTGGGATATGGTAGGATGCCTGCTTCCTCTCAGCAGAGAAGGAGTTGATGGAATAACGTTGGTTGGAATAACGTATTCCTACTTTGTGTAAAGCCTTATCTTTGCTGTAGATCTTAGCATTTGTGAATGTTAGAGCAACTTCAGATAGGAACTTTTAAATAGGCTTGAGACATGTCTTTTATGAAATTCAACTTTCAAATTGCAACTAACATGAGATATGAAAAAGATACCCAAGATATGAAGAAAAACTAAAACAAAATGACAGTAAAGAATGCTATTTGTATTTTGACCAATGTCAGTCTTTTGACAAAACCCAACTGTACAGATTTCTACTGTATGCTGATAAACATAACTTATGAGTGACAGCTATAGCTCTGAATCTTAAGTGAATATATGCTGCTGTTGGAGCTTGACAGTTGGGTCAGGGAGAAGAATTGAAAAATATTTAATTCAATATTGCATTGAAAAATAGAAGTTCTGTCAGTCAATTAAAGACATTTTTAGAGTAACTCATATGTTAAAGTAGTGAACTCCTAAACTTCTGTAGATTCCCAATACAGAATCTCTGAAAATCATTACACATGCTGTCAAAAGTAATAGTTTTAAGATTCCAGTGCTAATTATTTTTGGGTTTTTGGAATTTATTTTTTTTTTACCCCTTTGGTATAAAGCATCTCTTCTATAAAAAAATCTGATACTTGAACAGTTCACTACTTACTTAAAATAAGACATAAGAGACAAGCTGGGTTGCAGATTAGCCAGTTAAAGTCTGATGTGATTAAAGTTTTAAGGAGGTTAATCTTTAAATGCTTCATTCTTAGCTAGCTGATCTGTAAGCCAACTTTTCTGCAACAGTAATGCTTTTAAGGATCTGAATAAAGGGTTGTCTACAGCATCCCTTTAACCTTCAGGGGCACATGGTCAGCTGCAGAGATTTTGCATTTGTGAGCTTTTTTCCTCTGTCCCCTCAAACTTCTTTTATGTCTCAAGAATCATTGCATATGTACTTATTTAATGAACAATTGCATGACAGACCTCAGTGAAGCACTTAAATGCATTGTGTTCTTTCATTTTCATTATATTGCAGCACAGGTGCATTTGGCAGTTACTAGAAAACAGATGCACCAAAAAGTGCAGCTAACTTTATGGGAGTTATTATATTATGGGCTCGGTTTGTATTCCTTTAACTTGTCTATATTAGGCTGCAGTGGAAACCTTAGAGTACAATAAATGTGCTGTATTTTACAGTAGTGTCTCTGCTGTGCTGTAAAATAGTTATATTCTGGTTTCAGAATCCCACTGCTTTTACTGAATGGATTTTAGCTCCTGGATTTTGTAGACTAGTGGGGTAAAATAATTTTATATTGAAAGCTAAGGACTTGCTAGTAGTTCTTGTGTAGCAAACCTTGGTCTTACTTGACCAAATACTGTGAAAGGATGTAATTATTATGTTTTATCTATTTTGTTGTTGTTTTCAAACAGAAAAAATACATGGAACGCTTTATAATGCAGCAACACTTTTAGTAAAAGATCTAAAATATTGAAGTGACACCTGTTTGAAATTTCAACTCTGTAATCTTTCCATGAATATTATTAAAAATAGAGTGTATTGAAGCGTAACCTTACTTAAAACTACCCAAGTGTTTTCCGAAACCTCCCCCACCAGCCCCAAAGATATTTTAAGTTAAATTCTTTTCAAATCTTCTGGAGGAGAAAGCGATTTTTATAAGCTTTCTTAAGAAGTAGACATGTTTTTTGAATCATAGAATGATTTGGGGTGGCTTTCTTCATTCTTAGTATTTGTAATCTCCCTGAATAATTGCTGGCTGCATAAGATGGTCTTTTCTTACCTAAGTGTTGTGTGTGATTCAGACTCTGTATTATCTCTCTGTATGTTTTTCTCATCCTCTTTAAAACTTAGAGGAAAGACTGCAACACGGACATTTCTGTAAGTCTGCTTGTGGGGTTTGTGCGTAACAGTCAAGCAGAAAAGATTCTGAGACCCGCTGTTGAGTCATGTGCTTTTACAGCCTTTACAAAACACTGTGCATCTTGGTATTTTCAGCTTATAACTAACAGACTCTTCTGTGAGAAGTCTTCTGGACACCCTGCTTTTCCAGAAGGTCCTAAAATGTTTATTATTATGTGTTGTTTGATGTTCCTTGTTTTAAAAATAAACAATACCAACCCAACAACTCCCAACAACTAAACCAGTTCCATATGTAATGATGGAGATAATAGAAATATTCACTGAATGTACTGATGGAAACCTGGTTATGCTTTATTTAAATATTGTTACCGTGATGGAACCATATCAGTACCACTGCTCTTACTCTTTGAGTTACTTCTGCAGGTATTTCAGAATGATTTGTAGTTCTTCCCCTCAACAGTCCTGTCTGCCTGTGTCCAGCCAATCTGGGATTTTCACACAGTCGTGGCATTTTTCTCTCCCCATGTGCTTGTCTGAGATCCGACGATCTGCAGGATTATGAAGCATTCTTTGTGCTCTCCAGTTTTGCAGGGTACGAGGCCAGAGTGTATAATACCCTTGGGATAAATGGTTTTGTTCCCGGTACGTTTCACTAAAGGATTTTCCCTGATCAGTTTATTCCACTATCTGTATGTACTCAGTGTGGACACATAAACATTTTTCATGTTTCTTTAGAGGAACTAAGAAATGGTCTAGACTTAAATAGGGAAAGCAACATACCTCTCAAACACATGGTATGAAAATGGGCTGTATGTCTGGAAACGAAAACTGAAGAGTGGAAATTATATTTAATTTTTTTTGAGGAAAAATTATAGGAATTTTTTCAATTTTTAAATCTTTTCAACTTTATTTTCCTTGAAAATAAAATAATAAAATAGTTATGCATGTGCTTTGTGTTTATGCAAAAATGTCTGAAAGTTAATTGGATGAACACAATACATGACCTGTATTAGCTGAACGTGTTCGTAACATCGGAAGAGGTTCTTTACTCCTTGTGACCCATTCCACTTTGGAGTAATCCTCATTGAAAATTATTTCAGAGTAGTTCTATATGAAGACAAATTGTACAATGCAATTGTACAATGGAATGCAAGCAGCAAAAGAGAAATTTGTCCAGAAAGACACAAACCAGTGTACACTTGTAAGGCAGTTAAAAGTACCAAATGTGCCGCACCTTCTGAGTTCACAGCAATGTTTGAAGTCCCAGATACACGGAAATGAATAGAGATGTATTGATGTGCACTGCAACATTCAGATCTGTTAATATAGAAAGCTATTTTCCAACTGTTTCTTGCCATGCGCGGCTGATTGTCCTTGTCTGTGAGTAGTATGCAGGTGTCGGCATTTCCCCGTCCTTCAGCTTGGCGAACCTGAGTGGTGCATCTTGTGCTAAGGATGAATCAAGGAAGTTTAGCTTTTAGAAAAGGGTAAACGCTCTTCTGAGGTGGCCAGAAGTTAGACATAAGTCTTTGGGTAAATAAAAGGAAGAGAGTACACTGTCCTCCTTGTCCTTTGAGAACAAGTGAGTATGGATACTATAGCAAAGATTTGGCGTAAACAGAAACGTTTAAATAGATGGAGATCACTGTACTTAGAATTAAATTATTGAGCAGTATTATGTTTTTAATGCCAGATACCTATGAGAAATGATTTGTGTGAGGCTAACAGTGTAGCATGAAAAGGGGAATAGTTTGGATGTTCTCCTGAGGTTCTTTTTAGCTTTGTTAATCTGAAAAGTTAAGACTTTGGCTGTCTTCCTGCCTGCTTGTTTGTTCCTGTGCAGAGAGAAATGGTAGTAACTCATTGGGAAGATACCAAACTGAGACACTGGAGTGGAGATGAGTGAAGAAATCTGTGCAAATTACTATGAGAGATGAGATCTGGTCTTTAGGCATGACTTTCAGGTGTTTGTTCTTGCTTGTAACTGCAGCAAGCTTTCTCTTACAGTTGTTTTTGTCACTGTTGCATCAGGTTCCTGTAACTATCAGAGAGGAAGAGAGAAAATGAAACTTGGACAAATGTAACAATCCAGTAAGCCACTGAAGTGGAGTACCTTAGAACCACTTACCAATTTGTTGTTTCAAATTCCCAAGTTTTGTTTGAGCTCATTATTACAGATAACTGTTTTCAGCCTTTTGTAAGAAATTGGAACTTTTTACGCTTGAAGTGCTGTAATTCAGACAATTTTTTTAACCAAAATTTCTGGGGTTTTTTGTTTGTTTGATTTGTTTTTTCTGGCTGTTTGTGTGGGGAGCTGAGAATTTGTGTGGTTTTGGAGAGAGCCAGGAAGCAAGACTGTTGTCTGTTGAATTTATAACTATATATCCAGTTTTCACAAAGCTATCTGTTCTAGGGTTGTGTGAAGGAGCAGAAAGGCAGATAATGTGCATCTAATCAAATACAGTACATTGGGCTGAATACAAGATTGTGAAATTTGAACTGGGTCATTGGATGTGTTCTGGGAATCCAGAAATAATTTATCTGTGAAGTCGATTCCTATGACTGTAAATCAGTTTGGAATGTTTTCTAATAGTTCGAGAAAACAGACTAATGGAAAATAAAGGCTATTTTTCATTTTTCTGATAAATTTGTTAATGATTTGTTTTGTTAAAGCTGATACCTTTCATGCCAAGACATTTCTAATAGGTAGGACTTGTAAGTCATGATATTCCCCCAATTTGACCAACTTTTTGATTTGTACTCTTTATATAAATTTTGTCATGTATGATGCATGTTCTGCTGGCTTAAACCATCTCGGGGCTTTTAAAGCTTGACTTCTTAAACTTGAAAACCCTTGTGACGCACGCATGCAATGTAAGTACTTATGCCTAATATGTTATAAAAGGTACATCCTAGCTGTGTTTTGTTAACAACAAAAAATACAATATAAAGGAAAAAAGACAGTTTCTAATTTGTTTAACTCCTGGTTTTCCTTTCTGGACTCCATACAAGGCAGAGCACCTGGGTGGAGGTGCATACACCTGGCACAAACTCTCATGCAGGCTTGGGGGGAAAGGGACTGATTGCAGTGGTTTAGTGTCTGACAGAGTGTTTTGTGCAGAGTCCTGGGGAAAGGACTTGGAGGCTTATTTCCAATTGTTTTTTTCAAAGGCAGCATGTTGGCTTCAAGCACCATCACTAACTTCAGTGTCAAAAGAAGTTGAATTTATAAATCCCGAGGTTGGGGGTGTTGGGTTGTTTGTTTATAAAGCAAAGACTACTTAACACTGTTTCAGTACAGCCTGTTGATGCCCTCTTTTGACTAATTGCATGGAATTGGCAAAACCACTTTCAGATCTTTCAGTTTTCATTGTGCAGCCTTTACAGATTCTGCTGGCTATTTCATAATAACATGTAGCATTGTTTTCTTTAATACAAAACCTAGTATTTGTAGATCGAAAGGAAAAGTTTGTGAATGAACTTGCAAGTTAGAAGATATAAGAGGGAACTAAGCTATTTAGATGTCCCTATTTCTCCTGTATTATTCTATAGTAATGTATTATATGGTGCTGATATCCAGATTTTAGTAATGACTTGTAGATTATTTATGAGAGTTTTAATGAATAAATGTTCTTATTTTAAGTAAAGGTCAACGAATAGTAATTTAATGCAATTTTATTTTGATTTTAGTGAAGTAAAAGAATAAATAAGTGTATATGCAAAATACAATTTATGTTAAGAGGAAGAAGAAAAATCTAAACTTCTTCAGATCTATTTTGTTAAGTGTTATTTTAGGGCTAGTCACTGATGAAGAATTTTTGTCTTTCTTCTGAGTGGGATCTGCTACAAACACAGCTTCTTATAAAGAAGTCTGAGTATGGGCACCAGTACTGCAGAACCAATGATTTTGTCAGCAGTTGACCTGGACTCGTCCAAGCTAAACTTTTTTTCTTTCTCTGTCTTCTTTGCTCTGTGAATATCAGAAATAAACTGACACATGCCAAAAACTTTTGAAGTGGCAGATTACTAAAATGAGAGTGTTTATGCTGCA